>ML208434.1:0-15084 GCA_004369065.1 Pluteus cervinus
CCTGCGTAAGCATTTGTGGAAATTTGGTGGTTAATAAGGCAGCTTAAATATGGACCTACAAGTCAGTATATTGAACCAGCACGGAGATGGAACTTCCCACTGAAATTCAATTAGAACCGTCTTTAGCCCTAGAACAATCGAGCCGCGAGATGGACACAAATTATCATACCAGGTTTGGGTGGGGCGTGTTATGACAAACTTTACCCGGGCATGGCGCTTGGTGTGCAATTTCGACGATGAGGGCAGGTACAAGAATCGCGGCGTTTGCCGCGCGATTTGGAATAAGGTTTGGCTGAGAGCGCCAGGAAAAGACCTGGTCCTGGCCCACCCACTTCGCGCAAACCTTTGTCCGCCATAAACCACAACTGACCACCTCTCTTGCACTTCTCCCAGTCGACCAACACAATCTCTGGGCTTTTCCATGTTCTCCATTTCCCCCGAGTTAGCTGAGGTAAAGTCTTCTTCTGAAACCCACATCTGTCGTCTAAGTATCTAATAGAGTATTTTTAGAGGGTTGACTCATTTCTCCTTCTCCTTGCCGAACGGGAGTGAGCATGGTTAATCATTATGCACCGTAATTCAGTGCCAGGACGGCATTCTCCACAGGGCAGGGGGCTGAGGACTTACCTGGCCTCTGGCCTCTTACGCGTCTGCTGAGAAAGCGGCGCTTTAGCTGTCATTAGGCAGCAATGCGTCATCACCGCATAAACCCCGTCCACGCGCTCGAGGTCGAGCAGAGCCATGGGTTCGTGCTTACAAACGGCTTGTGGAAGTTATCTTACCTGTCCACCACATCAGATGGCACATTTCTTTCAATGACGCAGCACTCTTGGCCGTGTTTGAAATCCCCTCCGGAAGGACTACAGTAATCAGAGCCACGATTATAACCTGACTCAAATCGAGATGCCAATATGATATCTTAGTAAACGAAGGCAATATAAAGGGGAGAGGCTTAGGTCGATATATCACCAACAACCTCCACCTTCTCCCTCATCTACTCCCGCAGAAATTTCGCCCCTCACACACTCAACAAACACCATGTCCACTCCCGCTGAAGATCTTCCCGTCTCCCACATGAACGAGTAAGCCCTTTCCACAAACACCCACCTGCGCCATCTAACCGATCCTATCCATAGCATTTACCCTGGCATCGACCCCACCCCCCACTTCGCCAACAAAACTTACGCCGGAAAATCCGTCCTCGTCACAGGTGGCTCTCGCGGAATCGGTCTCGAAATCGCCTTGTTCTACGCCAAAGCCGGCGCAAACATCACTCTCGTTGCTCGTGATCAAGCTGGTTTGGACAGTGCAAAAGCCACCATTTTGGCTGCTATACCAGAATCCAAAGTCATCACATCCATTGTTGACGTCACCGACACAAAAGCCGTCAAATCACTCGTGGAATTTGTTGTGGACACTTTTGGAAAGTTGGATATTGTGGTTGCTAATGCTGGAAAAGCCGATCCATGGCAGAAGCGTAAGGGTTTCCTCATTCTTAGGTTGACCGTTGAAAGGGTGCTGATCCTGAATGTATTGTATTTTAGCTTTTACGGAGCATGATCCCGATAACTGGTGGAGAACTATGGAGGTTAACATTCGAGGCGTTTATAACATCGCTCAGTACGCCTTCTTTCTCCCCTCTTCCTGAATGGCTTCCAACTCATCGTCTACTCAGCTTCACTCTCCCTGAACTCGCTAAGACTAAGGGATATCATATTATCATCGGTTCCATCGGCGGTCAAATGCGTAGGCCCTTCGCTTCAAGCTACGCCACCTCCAAACACACTGTGAATCGCTTGAACGAATACATCGCCATCGAAAACCCAGACGTCAAAGCATTCTCTGTCCATCCTGGTGCCATTCTCACCGAACTGGCAAAGAACGTTCCAGAAGTCTCCTCTTTGCTGATTGATACCCTTCAATTACCTGCGGCTACCCTCCTTCGGCTTACAAGTGGTAGGGAGGACTGGTTGAACGGAAAGTCAGTCCTTGATTTTATAATCACGAATCTGCGAGTGTGTTCTGATTTGATTTCTCGTGATACCAGATTCGTCAATTCCAATTGGAACTTGGATGAAGTCGAGGCGCAGTTCAAGGAAAAGATTATTGAACAGGGTGCACTTGTTAACCGTCTCCATATTCCCCTCTAAGTCGTAGTAGGGAGTTGTGGACCGTAGTATTTATAGAAGACTTATTTTACTCGCATTCCTACCTATTTCACTAATCACAGCAGACAATAGATGCGTTTTAATCTTGCACGAATTGCTTGTGATGCGCCACTGAATCTTGGGGTCCGGCTTCTGGTACTACCCCCAAAGCCAAAATCGTCATCGAGGAATCTGGTGTATTGACCTGAGTACCTAGCAACAATGCACATAGTCCCCAAGATGCGGGGTTGCATGGAGGAACCAATCTAAGAGTCCTCCTGATCAGATGAAATGTCTTTCGACACCTTTCTAAAGGCAAACCGTGATACACCATCATCCTGCATTACCCACACCCTTTCCAGCTTATAGTCATACTTCCGAGGAAGCACAACCGACCAGATGTACCAATATGCTAACCCAACAAGCGAAACCGAAAGGGAAGCTACTGGGTGCAGCTGCACATCGAAGCATGATCAGTAAACCGATGAACATTGGACATGCCAAGCCTGCTCACCCAGTAAGGTAACCTCTCATACACTCTCGTAGTAGGAGGTATTAGAGGAACCACAACAAGGAAGACGTTTGACAAGAAAAAGATAAGCGTGACAACCCTCGGTGATCGATACGGCGGGTCCCAATCCCACACGCTATACGCTGGTGTATAAAGGAGCAACAGCCCCAACGAAACGAATGTGAAGACAAGAGATGTCGAGTAGGATGATACTGTGGGATGGGGCTTAGTTGTGCCAGAGATAGAACGAAAGCCAGACGCACAGCTAACCATAAAGAGGTATGCGTCACCAGCAGGTGGTCCTAGCATAATCGCGCAAGATACAATGAATTGGGTGACAAGAGCAGCCAGGGGTGCATTGAAGGGCTTGTTGCTCGAAAAGAATGAAGCTTTGGGAAGAATACCCTCTCGGCCTAGCTCTTGAATGACTAGTCTACCTATCAGCTAGAGAGGAGAGAACATAGATGGACGATGCCCACTTCTTGCTTGGGCGAACTGGCCCGATAGCAGATTGCCCAAGACTGACAAGGCAATGAACCCGCTGAGAGCCTTTGAGACATAAGTTATGGTGAACTCTCAGCACAAGATAAAGGAACACACCCGCTCAGTCGTGGGTCCAAATAAGTTGCGGAAAAACAGGGCCCTAAACGATAGTCAAGACCCGGAATGGACGAGGATATATACACGCACGCAACAATTCGTTTGCTTTCCAGGATATCGGTCTTGGATACAACTGCAAAGTAAGCAATGTTGACGAACATATAAACGAAAGTGACGAATATCATTGCCGTTGGTGCAGCTCGCTTCAAAGTCCTGACTGGGTCTTTGATTTCCGATAACGAGGAGTTTGCGTTAGCATAGCCGTTGAAGGACCTAACTAGGGTCGTCAATAACCCGGCGCTGGAGGCGATAAAACAAAACACAAGCCTACCATAAAACGTTGTACAAGGCCATGACAAACGCATTAGCTCCAGTCCCACTCCCGTTCCACATATTCTTCCATTCAAAGTTTCTCGGGACTTCATACTCTGGTCGAACGGAGAAACCAGGTACACCAGCCAAACAAAACACTCCGGAAACTGCGACAGAAGACAAAACTACCAGCTTGAATAAACCCAAGGCATTTTGCAAGCGGATACCCCACTTCAAGAAACAGCCGTGCATGACAACACAAAATGTCAATACAAGCACGGCCGCGACCAGAGTGTTGAATCCTGAAGGCGTTAATGCCAGTGCATGGAGAGAGTCTACGCATATAGTCAGTTAAGACTGGTCGGAAGAGTTGGAAGGGCCATACATTCTCCAAAAACAAGGGCATTGGCCCCTGCAGAACCCTGGAAACCCATAATGAGAAAACAGTGTCAATCGATGATGCATATGCCGAATAAACTTACAACGAGAAACGCATATATCGAGTACATGCACGTCACCAGGTACTTCGGCCGCCGATACATGAATTCCAAGTAGTTCTTGTCACCGCCACTCCGAGGAAGACCCTGGTAATTGCTTTAGAAAGAGAACTCGGAGGATGAAGGGTTGTATGCGACGTACTGTGCCAAGTTCAATATAAACAGCCGTTCCCACTGCTGCTAACGTCGACCCCAACACCCATATGAGAAGGGTGACACCGACACTACCCGAAGCTCGCAAAATGATGCTAGGTGTTGCATATATGCTGGTAGAAAACGTTGTAATTCCCAAGGCCAAAGCAGCAAGGGACTTCCGTACCCAGTACCAATGATTTTGTTGAAGATAAGAAAAACGGTACTGAAGAAACCTGAGAAAGCCGTTCATGGGTCATAAGAGACTTTGATAGAGGCTCGAGAGACGTACCTAGCTGCCTCTTGTGCTGTGGAATGTTGTCGTAGGCTTCACCATGCCGAGCTAGGAGACATGTTGGTCCTCGTCAGCGCATGACATGCCCTTCCAAAACTACCTTGTCCATCGTAGTTGCGGTGTAATGCTGCACCATCACTTGCGCTTGTGCCAACAAATGGTTGTGAAGGGGCCTCGGACGACAGCAATGGCTGAGTCTCGGACTGGGAAGGAGCGTCGTCAAGGCCCATAGCAAGGGACCTTCAAGTTACTTCCGGCTGGACCGGACTAAACCCAAACCGTATAATATCAACATCTAATCTTATCATAGCGATAAAGATGCTATCTCCGATCATCAGTAAGCTGCTACTGAACGAAAAGAATAATGCTACAAAAGTCTACAACATGTTCCTTCTTCTTTATGCTTCTACAACACCGGAAGCCAAAATTTTGACTATTTCCTTGGTCTTTCCGGACGAAGAACCAAGCGACTCGATTTTTTTGACGATATCGAGGCCTTCAACGACCTCACCTATCCAAGCATGTCAATCATTATTTACTGATGAGGATTATAAAGCGCACCGAAGACAACATGTGCACCATCCAGCCAGGAAGTAACAACGGTGGTGATGAAGAATTGAGAGCCGTTTGTGTTCTTGCCGGCGTTAGCCATGGAAAGCAAGCCGGGCTTCGTGTGCTTGAGCTGGAAGTTCTCATCTGCGAGATCGTTGATGATACATAGCACACGTTCTACGGAGATCACCAACCTGCAAACTTCTCGCCGTAGATTGATTTGCCGCCAGTGCCATTGCCTCTTGTGAAATCTCCGCCTTGCAACATGAAGTTAGGAATCACACGGTGGAACGCAGACCCAGCATAGCCGAACCCATGCTGGCCTGTAGCCAACTCGCGGAAGTTCCTTGTGGTTTTTGGGACAACGTCGTCGTAGAGCTTAAACACGATGCGGCCAGCGTTCTGGGCACCGATGGCGATATCGAACTAAGATCAAATAGATCAGCTCAAGAATCTGCGAAGCGAATGGGACAAAAGTCGCGGGTGCGCGGAGACACTATCGAACGCGTGCAGGGACTCGGACCATGAGGACTTACATATACGTTGGACATGATCGTTGGATATGAGGGATGGAGGAATCAAGATTACGAGCAACGGCCCCTCTTAAAAAGTCGCCGGCGGTTACCGACCAACGACACGTGCGACAACAAGCAGACTTCCGAGGAAGGTTTCTGAGCGCCGATTTGGACGAAGCGTGAATCGATGAAGTTTCAAGCCAGGCAAAATGTCAGGGCTAACTGATCCACTTCAAATGAATGCATACACTTCATGTCTTAAACTACGTGTCCATCATACAACACCAGAAGCAGCGATTACTATTTCTGCACTTAACTTCCCTGACTGGGAGCCGTACCCTTCAATTGTTTTCACGATGTCGATACCCTCAACGACCTCACCTAGGAAGGATTTGAGCGAACCAGAAAGTAGTGATTGGAAGGGTAACATACCAAAGACAACATGTGCACCATCGAGCCAGGAAGTAACAACAGTGGTGATAAAGAATTGAGAGCCGTTTGTGTTCTTGCCAGCGTTAGCCATGGAGAGTAAGCCGGGCTTCGTGTGCTTGAGTTGGAAGTTCTCATCTGCCAGACGATCGTCAACGAATGCATTGACATCATAAAACTTGCATTGGTTACTTACCTTCAAATTTCTCGCCGTAGATTGATTTGCCGCCAGTGCCATTGCCTCTTGTGAAGTCACCACCTTGCAACATGAATTGAGGAATCACACGATGGAATTTGCTGCCCGCGTAGCCGAACCCGTGCTGGCCAGTAGACAACTCGCGGAAGTTCCTAGCAGTTTTTGGGACGACGTCATCGTAGAGCCTAAACACGATGCGGCCAGCGTTCTGGCCAGCGATGGTGATATCGAACTATGATCAACGGTTAGATTAGATTCTCAGTCCAGGATTTCCTGGATGAGGGCTTACGTAGACGTTGGACATGATTGGGGCGGGCGTTTGGATGAGGGGTGAAATTTGAAGGACTGGGGACCTTTTAAGCCCACTTTTTGGGGTGCTTAGACATTTCAGTTCTGGGGTTCCACCCAACTCAGACGCACGAGCACATGCGGCCTCCGATTTCTATGGAGCGCGTCAAATTGCGACACCTAACTCTATTGAAAAACGCAATTCGACAATCATTTGACCTGTCAATGGTCCCATTTAGTAACATCAACGTGACCATGGACACACCAACGTTGGCCTACCGTTCTACCAAGAACGTAGTATGGTAGTACCAGAATAGTTTGACGGGCCATAATCGTAGGTAGACGATCTTTGATCATTGACCCCGCTGTGCTTTAGACGCCAGAAGAATGCCAGAAGGGTGTGCCTTAGTTTTTGTTCCACAAGTTGGTGGCGAAGGAGAATCCATATGGTTTGACGTCGATTCGACGAAGCTGATGCACCCCGAGTGCACCAGATAATCATAGAGCTCGATATGTCAGATCCCCCGGCTGATAACCATCGCCGACGGCGGAACCAAGGTGGGATTTCAGATCTTTCAGATTCCGACCCAGCAGGCCGGCGCTCCTCCTGATCGTGGAAACATACGCCCATAAATGGAGTCGGCGTCCTTCAGGGCCTCATGTCTCCCGACAAACACGTCTCCGGCGTTGGCGAGACTCAACCGCTGCTGACGAACACCCACTCACAGTCTATTGTTGGGACGAGTGCGAGCGACGGAGCCGCTTTGCAGCGCGACTATACATATCAGGGTGTGTTGTCTCCTCTTACGAGGTTCTTCGCGTCCTTATCGAAACCGTGACAATCCAGCACGACATGGAGAATCTTACGATAATATACCGCAGGAGAAGAGGCAGCTAGGTATGGTGTCTTTCGCACCTACTGACTGATAATTTAATGCATGACTAGGATTCTTCAGCACGGTTTTTCTCATATTCAACCGTATAATTGGAACGGGGTACGTCATTATTGCCTTGCTGCGTGTTGAAGTCCATCGGCCTCATGGACGCTTCCATATATCTAGCATATATGCGACACCGAGTCTTATTTTGCATGCTTCGGGCAGTGTCGGAGTGTCGCTTCTTGTTTGGGTCCTTGGAGCATGCCTAGCAGCAGTTGGGACGGCGGTCTACATCGAATTAGGGACGGTGAGTAGCATACATTCAGTTCCAGCACACGGAATGTGGCTTATGATGCTTCAAGGGACTTCCTCGAAACGGTGGCGACAAGAATTATCTCGAGTTCATGTATCGTCGCCCAAAGTTCCTTGTGACATGCATATATTCCACCTATTCATTCCTTATCGTATGTTCAACTCGTCTATACGTCGCATACGTCATTTTCAACGAGCTTATTGCATCAGGCTACGGCATTAGTTACCAACAGCATCGTTTTTGGCGACTGTAAGACTTTTCATTTTGTACACCTGGCAGCTAACAAGCTCTTGCTTATATAGATACTGTTAATGCACTCGCATTACCACCTTCAGCCTTTCTGACCCGCGTCCTAGCACTATCAATCCTAGCGTTCAGTGTTTTCATGCATGGATGCGTTATGAACTGGGGTCTACGGTTGCAAAACGCATTGGGGTTGTTCAAACTTGGTGTCCTTTCCGCGGTTGCTATCGCAGGAGTCCTCTCTCTTGCCGGTGTTCCTGGATTTTCCGTGCGTCCCGAGTACGACCGCCCAAGGAACTTCGAATGGAAACTGATGTGGGAAGGAACTGGGACTGGGACTAATGCGCTTGCGAGTGCCGTATATAACGTCCTATGGCAGGTGCTAAATTTGGGGACACACTTTTTATTCTCAACTCCCCTTCAGGTCCTTCAGTGGTTTTGCAAATGCCAACTCTTCATTGTCCGAAATCAAGGACCCAGTTAGGACATTGAGCCGCGCTGCACCGATAGCAATGGCTTTCGTCACGTTCGTCTATATGTTCGTGAATGTTGCTTATTTTGCTGTGGTATCTAAAACGGATATCCTCGAGAGTGAGCGAATCGTTGCGTACGTCGGACCGTGTCATTTTTTTTTCTTTCTTGCACGGCCTGATGCAACTTAGTGCACTGTTCTTCCGAAATCTATTTGGTCCAACTACCGAACGGGTATGATTTTTCGTCCACGTTCGAGTTATGGAGGCTCATTTTTAAAGACTTTGAGCGCCTTGATAGCCCTGTCCGTCTTGGGGAACCTCCTCTCCGCACAGTTTGCGCTCAGTCGGGGTAATCGTCATTTATACGGCCCTCACACACTCTTACTAACTTCTTTGTAGGTGTTCAGGAACTTGGGCGTGAAGGAATCCTACCGAATTCGAAGTTCTTCGCAAGCAACAAGCCATTCAACGCCCCACTTGCTGCGCTTCTGACTTTGTTCATTGTCTCATGCGCGATGATGCTGGCAGCGCCCGCAGGGGATGCATATCTGTTCATGATTAGCTGTAAGGTGCCGATTCCGAGTTTTGACATATATTCATCCATCTATTATAGGGGCGGGGTACTCGACAGCCCTCATGTTTACCGCAGTGTCTTTGGGGTTATTGCTCCTTCATACACCTGCATATCGTCTCTGGAACTGGGACCCTCCATTTCGATCGCCGAAAGTGGTTAATGTCCTCTTTTTTTTGTCCAACGTCTTCCTTGTGGTGATCCCCCTCGTTCCTCCTACAAATACTCGGGTGTATAACCACCTACCGTACTGGGTAAGTCCTTGAAATGTCTTACTTCTCTTGAGACGTAATTTCGACCTGCCGCTTTTCGCAGTCTCATCCAGTCGCTTCATTTGTCGTACCCTTTTTAGGGGTTGCCTATTGGTACATATGGTTCATCGTGTTGCCTCGTAGAAGAGGGTATAAACTAGAGAGGGTTTGGGTTCTGCAAGATGACGGTGTATCTAGATATGCATTTAGAAAGGTCCCCCTTACGTGACCTACGATATTGTAAGCTAGATCTTTCCCCTCAGATCTTTCACTCACGTTCTTCGGCCTGTCAACGCGGTGATCACGAACCAATATCATATACCACAGCCAACGATATCGATAAGGTGCCATCATTCGAACAAGATAAGGGCGGGCGCCCATCACTGACGCCTGCACGATGTATACGGGAAGTTCGTTCTAGGCGACTTCAGGCTGGGAACTCGGGGTACGGCATTCAAAGGTAGCTTGTTAGACTCGCATGGAGTCTCGTTCTCGTCATTGCGACGTCCAGCATGCCCACAGAGACCGAACCATTACTAGTCCCTTCGGTCGCCAATGTCGTAGGCAATGCGACCGACGGTGTCGCTCCACGTCGTAACGGCCTTTATGGAATCGGTATGCTATTCATCCTGGTCCTGAGATTGTCTTGCAGAAACTTGTTTAGATAGAGAGACTTATGATGCTCTACCTGGGAGAAAACGACAGCTAGGTGAGTTTCTATGTCAGTCGCGGTAGGAAGGTGTTTCCTGATACGGGGCCGTCACGGGGTAGGGTTTTTCAGCATTGTTTTTTTAGTATTTAACAGGATCATTGGCGCTGGGTGAGCTTTCCACCATTCCGTGTGTTTTGCATTGGTTGACGACCACTTATGTTTTTGTTCGTGGGATCTATGCGACACCTAGTATCATTTTTCGTATGTCGGGGTCTGTAGGTGGTTCACTCGTCACTTGGCTTCTTGGTTCTGTGTTGGCGTGTGTGGGAACTGCTGTGTACATTGAGCTGGGAACGGTGCGTCAGTTTACCACCTGGTGCTGCACTTATCTAGTTCTTACATTGTGCCGTTGCTTTCTGTTTGTCAGGGACTCCCACGGAGTGGAGGTGATAAGAACTACCTCGAATTCACCTACCGCAAGCCGAGGTTCTTGGCTACTTGCATATATGCTGCATATATTCTCAGCCACGTAGGTCTAAAATATTCCTCGATGTATTGTGGACTTTAAACGGATGCGCTCCAGGGACCGCCAGCTGCCAATAGTGTGGTATTTGGAGAATGTGGGTCGACTCAAAATCGTGTTTTGTTGCTCAACCTGATCGTGTGTAGACTTCACTCATGCACTTGGCCTCTCGCCTTCTCCGCTCACAATGCGTCTGGCAGGACTCCTCTGCTTGACTGCCAGTCTCGTGGTCCATGGCTGCTTCCCCCGGTTTGGACTTCGGTTACAGAATACTCTTGGGTTCTTCAAGTTCATCTTGCTTAGTTCGGTAGCATTTATCGGGTTATTATACTTGGTCAAAGTTCCCGGGTTTGAACTTCGTCCTGATGTTGACCCACCGGATAATCTGAGGTGGGAGAAGCTTTGGGAGGGCGAAGCAACTGGAATCAATGCACATGCAATGGCATTGTATTATGTTCTATGGTGCGGTTTTCCGACGGAATGTTCAGACTTGTGATTGACAGCAGATAGGTCATATACGGGGTATCACGGTGCAAATTCTGTACTGTCTGAAGTTGAAAATCCGGTTCGAACACTCTCAAGAGCCCTACCAATTGCAATGGCCCTTGTGACATGTACATATTTGCTCGTGAATATGGCATATTTCGGGGTAGTTTCCAAGGCAGATATCATTCAGAATAAGAGTATCATAGCGTGGGTTGCACCTTCGAGGTTCGGACATAATGCTTACATTATTTCTAACTTAGGGCGCTGTTTTTCCGTAATCTATTTGGGCCAACGACGGAACGGGTGTGTCTGTCGTCTCTTCGAAGCTTCAGGAAAACTCTGAACCTGACTGAAATATCAGGCGCTGAGCGGAATCATCGCGATATCAGTTTTTGGAAATGTCCTTGCAACCATGTTCTCGTATGCCCGAAGTATGATCGTTTTTTCTTTGGGTGTTGTCTCCTGGCTGATGAATCTCTCTAAGTCGTGCAAGAGTTTGGCCGTGAAGGCATCCTGCCTTGGTCATCTCTTTATGCTAGTAATAAGCCATTTGATTCCCCTTTCATTGGCTTAGCGAGCACCTATCTCCCGGCTGCTTTCATTGTCCTTGCCATTCCGGCTGGTGACATATACGTGTTCGCAGTCAGCCGTAAGTCCAGCGCTCTGCGAGCATCCCTTCCCTTTGCTGATTTCTATCCTAGTAACATCGTATTGTAATGCACTTGTTATGATGTCTGTTTCGCTAGGGTTGCTGTTCCTCCATTCGCCAGCATACCGAGTATGGAACTGGAACCCGCCGTTTCGAGCACCGGGCATCGCTGTCGTCGTATTTGTTGTTTCAAACTTCTTCCTTGTCGTTCTCCCTCTTATCCCACCAACAACGACACGGATGTACGAACGGCTACCTTATTGGGTGGGTCTCTTCTGCTCGCGGGAGCACAAATTGACGATCTACTCTGGACAGTCTCATCCCACTGCATCACTTGGAGTGGTGCTTCTTGGGGTAACGTATTGGTATATCTGGGGCACTGTGTTGCCGTGGAGGCGGAGATACAAGCTAGAAAGGGAGTGGGTTATACAGGACGATGGTATCTCTAGATTTGCATTCCGGAAGGTTGCAATAGAATAAGCGGAGGAGACGACTTATCCATGATTCGTGAACACAGGTATTCGTTCTGTGTAAATGAGGTAGGCTAGCTTTTCGGTCATAATATGTCAACGTTAGAGAAGAGTCAGGCTTTTAGTCAAGATGTTAGTACTGAAACATTAATATTACCAGGATATCAAAGCAAATCACAACAGTACGACGAGTCGTAAAGCTTAAAGATCAATAATGAACTGGAGAACAGGTGCATCATGCCGCCGTCTTGCGCCAATCACCTCAACGAACTTTAGGTGTCTTGAGCTTCGAGTTTTGGTCACGGCACCAGGCTTGCATGTCCGCCTGTTTTGGCGATAGTTGTGCAGACATGGAGGCGAGCAACGCAAGTTGTTCCGTTGCATTGGTAGCTTTTGTTAGACTCTCTTCGAGACTTGAGGAAGCCTCATTAGCCAAATTAAACTTTTGGTGAATAGTACTCACAGTGAACGGAGCCTCTTGAACGAGAATGTCGTGATGGCCTTGCCGTAGTTGTCAACACCAACTTTCTTGATATCATAGCCAATGTTTCTGCAAATAGCTTCCCACATCGGGAGGTCATTCCAACCGATCGCAACCTCTGCAAATTTTTCAATTGCAAACTCATCACTGTAGCTTGGAGTGAGCTTCTTCATGACAACATTTGCAAGTTTGCGAAGCTCGGGCGACGGTTCCGAATCCTTGGCTAACTTCGGAAGGGCATACATCATCCCATATTTAGAAAATAGGAACTCTTCCTTGTCCTCTTTCTGAAGGAGAATCAAGACAGTTCGACGATAGTCTAGAATCCGGTCAGTGGGTAACAAGCATATCAAACATGAACTCACGCTGTTTGAGTAGAGTCGGAGGTCCCTGTGCAGAGTGAGAATTCAGACGTCGGGGAATATGAAAGCGCACATACACCACACTGAATCCCGGGGATACCATCGTACGTGCTTTTGAAAGGAGTACATCCAGAGAATGGGTCCTTCTGGACAATACAGGTTTCTTTTATGGCGAATTTAGACAGCCCAAGGAGGTCACCATCAACGGTCACCATGTCTGCGATCCCGAGCGTCGTCCTAACACTTCTTCCATCTCCATTTTGTTTATGAAGTCATCCAGATCCATGTCGTCAGCATCACCAGAATCGCTGAGGTCACCCAGTTCGGAATCAGAGTCATAGTGGCGTCGAGCCTTTTTTCGTGGACGACGATCCTCCAGGTAATTGGTCTCCACGGGGAAGCCCTTCTTAACGAACTCCAGCTCCCCAAGGTAAACAAGAAACCCGACTTTCTCAGCGGCTTGCTGGACGCTCATAACAGTGTGAGCGTCTCTGGCTGACAGACCAGCGACGCCTCGATGCAGCGCATCTTCTAGGTAGTCCTTGAGAAGGTAGGCCAACATATCGGTCTTATCAGCGTCGGTCTTTTGATACTTCTTATTCTCCCATTTCCGGAGAATGTTTTGAACTTCGCGGGACTGCTCGTTGGTGGAAGGGAGGGATGGAATTGGCGTGTTGGGGATCGTGTGGATGAGAGGGCAACTTGGAAGCCCGCTGTAAGCGGTTCAATGGTTTGGGTTGTTTCCAAATACCGAGAAAGCACGCTCGTGATACTTGAGTATCCATAGTCTTCATCAGCAGATCCCGTTATCTGGTATTGGAGGGAGCCCAAGTAAACGCAATATCCCTCCTCTTCCGCTATAGAACGAAGATTGGTGATCAAGTGGGCGTCTTCGCCCTTCAACGCAGAAAGCCCATGTGATAATTCAGCGGAAGAGTACTGGTGCCCGAGGAGGGAAGCGAGTATATCACAGGGATTTGCAGAATCCTCTGGATTCGGGTATAGGCCATGTCTCCATTTGCGCAGAACTCGGCGTATTGGGGTGAATGCATGAGGTTATAGGACAAAGCAAGACGATAGCCGGATGTAACAGGCGCGACCCCGTGAACGACGTCAGTGTACCACGAAAGAACACTGGTAACTTATAGTATAGTATACAGACTTAGACAAATTCACATAACCCAAGGTCTTTTCCAGGATCGCGCGGCAAACGCCGCGATTCTTTTACCTGGTGCCCTCATCGTCGAAATTGCACAGCAAGCGCCATGCCTGGGTAAAGACGCCCCACCCAAACCTGGTATGTCATGATTTGTGTCTACTATCTTGATTTTTTCGTCACATACATTTCAGAACGGAAGATCGTGTGTATGCCCTCAGCTCCGATATTTTACTCCCGGCTTGAGTGCGGCGTGCGCCGACCGCTAGAAATCCAATCAGCACCCCAAAGAACTTGAAACAAATGTTAAAAACACAGGAAGGATACACGATTTATCTCGCGGCTCAATTGTTCTGGGGCTGAAGACGGTTCTAATCGAATTCCAGTGTGGTTCTAGAGAACACTCGCCACCAAATAGTGAATTGTCAGCCCCGCCTTGCAGTGCGATGCGCATGCTGACTTGGAGAGGAAACGCGGTGACCCGTGTTTTGTAGGCTGATAACCCAACCGCCGCTCTGGCCAGCCACCTTCACCGATACCTGCCAGTCGAGGCCATGGACCGGTCTCTTGTGCGATGATGATTTTAAAAGAGGTGAGTGACGCCATTTTATCTCGATGACGCAAATAAAAGAGGTCGGGCTACCCTTCTATTTTTACTCAGATCTACTATGACGAGAATAAGAGAGGTGGACGACGTCGTTGCGCGTTGATCACGGTTTGCCATCGAGCGCCAAAATACAACCAAACCCCTCCTCCGGCGTATTTAAGCCTCGCCCTTCCAACAATATACCCAACAAGCCTCTTTCTTCCTTTCTTCCATCTCTTAAACATTCTCTGCCTTTTGGCAACAACGTGCAAGTCATCATACGGTGAGTGTGCTCGACACCCCTCTTGACGCTCTTTGCGGATCAATGCTCATAATCATCACCTCCCCCCTCCAGCACCTCAAATGATACAAATCCAAGTCCTCGTCTTGAAACGCCTAAACGCCAATTCTCGTCACAACGAACGACGCCAATGCGCACGCTGAATACACGGCATGTCTACGATTTCCACAAATGGCGGGCAGCCACTTACTTGGATCCACCCCGCCAGTGCCAGC
>ML208434.1:15094-64968 GCA_004369065.1 Pluteus cervinus
CATGTGATAATTCAGCGGAAGAGTACTGGTGCCCGAGGAGGGAAGCGAGTATATCACAGGGATTTGCAGAATCCTCTGGATTCGGGTATAGGCCATGTCTCCATTTGCGCAGAACTCGGCGTATTGGGGTGAATGCATGAGGTTATAGGACAAAGCAAGACGATAGCCGGATGTAACAGGCGCGACCCCGTGAACGACGTCAGTGTACCACGAAAGAACACTGGTAACTTATAGTATACAGACTTACAGTAACGGGGCCGGCTACCTGCATGAACACATCAACGCCAAGGTCTTTTCCAGGATCGCGCGGCAAACGCCGCGATTCTTTTACCTGGTGCCCTCATCGTCGAAATTGCACAGCAAGCGCCATGCCTGGGTAAAGACGCCCCACCCAAACCTGGTATGTCATGATTTGTGTCTACTATCTTGATTTTTTCGTCACATACATTTCAGAACGGAAGATCGTGTGTATGCCCTCAGCTCCGATATTTTACTCCCGGCTTGAGTGCGGCGTGCGCCGACTGCTAGAAATCCAATCAGCACCCCAAAGAACTTGAAACAAATGTTAAAAACACAGGAAGGATACACGATTTATCTCGCGGCTCAATTGTTCTGGGGCTGAAGACGGTTCTAATCGAATTCCAGTGTGGTTCTAGAGAACACTCGCCACCAAATAGTGAATTGTCAGCCCCGCCTTGCAGTGCGATGCGCATGCTGACTTGGAGAGGAAACGCGGCGACCCGTGTTTTGTAGGCTGATAACCCAACCGCCGCTCTGGCCAGCCACCTTCACCGATACCTGCCAGTCGAGGCCATGGACCGGTCTCTTGTGCGATGATGATTTTAAAAGAGGTGAGTGACGCCATTTTATCTCGATGACGCAAATAAAAGAGGTCGGGCTACCCTTCTATTTTTACTCAGATCTACTATGACGAGAATAAGAGAGGTGGACGACGTCGTTGCGCGTTGATCACGGTTTGCCATCGAGCGCCAAAATACAACCAAACCCCTCCTCCGGCGTATTTAAGCCTCGCCCTTCCAACAATATACCCAACAAGCTTCTTTCTTCCTTTCTTCCATCTCTTAAACATTCTCTGCCTTTTGGCAACAACGTGCAAGTCATCATACGGTGAGTGTGCTCGACACCCCTCTTGACGCTCTTTGCGGATCAATGCTCATAATCATCACCTCCCCCCTCCAGCACCTCAAATGATACAAATCCAAGTCCTCGTCTTGAAACGCCTAAACGCCAATTCTCGTCACAACGAACGACGCCAATGCGCACGCTGAATACACGGCATGTCTACGATTTCCACAAATGGCGGGCAGCCACTTACTTGGATCCACCCCGCCAGTGCCAGCGCCCCATCATAACCCTTCTCCTCAATGTCAATCGCCGTCACAATGAATGACGCTAACGCGTACGCTGAATTACACGGTATGTTGACGATTTTCACAATGGCGGGCAGCCACTTACTTAGATCCACCCCGCCAGTGCCAGCACCTCATCATAACCCTTCTCCTCAACGTCAACCACCGTCACAATAAATGACGCCAACGCGCACGCTGAATTACACGGTATGTTGATGATTTTTACAATGTGGTCAGTGACTAACTCATATCTACCCTGCCAGTGCCAGCACCCGAATCATAATCTCACTCAAAACTCGCCGTCGCGGTCAACATCATCGACATGATTGTTTCATCACCACCGCCTCCGCCATCATCACCACTCGAGGACATTGAAATACATTCGAATTCGCACAATGGACGAGGTTCTCATCGACGAACTCTGCATGTAGAGTGGGAGGTGCACAAACCAAACGAGTGGTCAATTGACTGGATGCATGACCCTGGGCGGTCGGGGGTGTATTCTGGCAACACCAGCGCTCAATAGGGATCCTTCGTTCTGACACTCAAGTGGATGATGAACCGGAAACTCCCATTGAATAGGGATCCTTCGTTCTGACACTCTCTCAAGTGGATGATGAACCGGAAACTCCCATCTTTGGGCATGCACTGTGCAGCCTCAATTTCTTCTCTTCTTTTTTTATTATCTCGTGAATTGTTGTTTACTATCCATTGCTACCTATACAATACACATATCTCACTTTTCTCCTCACTATGAACTTGAACTGTTGATCAGTATCTTCCATCTGTGTCTTGCATGTCGCCATCTGAGTCGAAAAGTTAAACTATCTCTGCCACTAGAAATTTTACCCATTCCGAGTCTTAGTACAACTTGTGGAACAGACAGGACTCTCGGACTCGGACTTGCCACGCAATTGCACTTGGCCCACACTGTCTGCAAGTTCAAATACTGGTGCATCCCGACCGAGCGTGCGAGACTAAAGTGGGCAAGATTACTGTAGATATGTTGGATAGATACAAAATAACATACGAAAAGATGCCGTGGGCCAAGAAACCAAAACTGTACTGTACGATAGAGAATTTAGGGATTACAGTAAGTTATATAAGTGATAAGAAATTAGTGACCATTTCGCAAAATGTTGCCCAATCAGTACCCAAATGGACGTGATCGGGTCTTGGCTTTCTTCTTCTTCTTTGGCCCAGTGGACTGAGCACTGGTTGTGGGCATGGTACCACCAGCAGATGTCGATGCAGACGGAACAACTGGCGCGCAGACAGCAAGTTCTTGGTCTGTTCGACCGAAAACCGTCACCCCACCCAATGCAGAAAGTACATCCCCATATGCATTCCCCATGATTGACGAAATCGACTTCTCGTCGCCAAATTGGCCAAGGAATTCCTTCGCTTTAGCCAGACGATTCTCCCATTTATAACCTGCAACCATCTGTGCGGATTTCTTGATGAGCAACGAATGCGGACTGCCGACCTTCAATAAGGTGACCGTCACCTTCATGGTGGCTTGCAGTGATGACAATTGTCCTTCGACATGCGTTCTGCCTGCTTTGGCTACCTTGACTTGAAGCTCAGCTCTGGCGGAAGACAGGAATTCTGAGACTTGAGGGCATTCCGCACAAGCATTCGAGCACATCGGAGTCCAGGATGGGGAGAACAGCGTCGAACTTGGGCCCAAAAGATCGCGCAGGTACATGCCGATCAGACGCCGAGAGAAGTTTGCGAACGGGGAAGTAGTGACGGCGATGTTGTGTCTTGCAAGGGTTTCAGTGAATGACGAGAAGAAGGGACGGTAAAGGATTTCGAATTTCTCGGCAGTGCACCCCGAAGCGTTGATAAGGCAGTCAAGGACGGGCTGAAAGCTGGAAGGATGGCCGACCAAGAGGCACAAGTCAAGTAACTCAAGACTGGTATCGACCCTGCCGTCTCCTCTGAACATGTAGCGGTAACCCCCTGACATTGGGTGCCAGATCCCGAGTTCCTTGTAGTCCTTCACCCATTTGCCGACGGCCGCCTGAAGAGATTCCCGAATAGCTAGATTCCAGGCTTCACGACCCCCACTGCTTGAACTCTCTGTATAGGGGTCGTGAAGCCCTTTGACGAAGGCAACAGAGAAGTCTTGATCAATGGTTTGAGCTTGAAGTTGTGGGCGGATTCTGTTGACGAAGTTGAGAACAGTTGGGGGGGTGTGATTTGAGTAAACAACATACATGTCCATAATCGTTGCGACACCATCCACCTTCATAATCTCGATGAAGTAAGGGATACTCTCCACGGTCACTTCGCTGATATCCTGGAGTGACTTGAGCCTTTGGTCTCGGCACCAGGCTTCAGCCTTGCTTCCTTCTGGGGACAATTGCGCAGATATCGAAGAAAGTAACGCGAGTTGCTCTGTTATATCCGCGGTTTCCGTCAGACACTGCTCAAGACTTGACAAATCACAATGTCAGTATTTCGAAGCTCACATATGCGTAAGTCGACTCACCATGGGCGGAGTTTCTTGAACGAGAACTTCGCGACAGCTTGACCATAGTTCTCAGGCCCAACTTTCCCGATATTATAACCAACGTTTTTGCAAAGAGCTTCCCACATCGGAAGGTTATTCCAGCTGATCGCTGCCTTTGCGAGGCCCTCAACCCCATGCTTGGTGTTCGGAGTGAGCTTCCCGATAGCCGAATCTGCAAGTCTGCGAAATTCGGGTGACAGACCCAAGATCTCCGCTTCCTCCAGCGTCCGAAGAGCATGTTCAGGCCCATACGCAGAAAACAGGAAGTCAGTCACATTCTCCTTCCGAAGGAGAATCAAGACGCTTCGACGATAATCTATAATTCCTGTTAGTGAGAGATTGGTAAGGCGACGAGGCAAAGCTCACAATATTCGAGTTGATTGCCCTAGTGCGCGAAAAATGAAAATTAGAACAAAAACAATAATAAAAGAGGCACGTACAGCACATCGTGATCGGCCCATATCCCCACCTTTGCGTTCATCAGGATCGACCCCATTGAACGGATTTTTTTGTACAATACTGGTTTCCTTGATGTCGAATTCGGAGGTACCGATGCGCCCACCATCAACTTTGGCCATGAGCGTGATACGAAGCGTTCGTTCTGTCTCCTCTTCCATATCCACACCAGAACGCCCGCTGAAAGCCATGTAAGGGTCGTAGTCATCCTCGGAGCTCATGTCCTCGTCAGAATCACCATAACCCATTCCATAATAGTCATAGTCGTAGCGAGACCTCTTTCGTGGGGGCGAATAATAATCGAGGTAACGAGTATCCTCAGGGAAACCCCTGATGACGAGTTCCAAGTTGCCCAGGTAGACGACAAATCCAAGCTTCTCAGCGACTCGCTGGACGGTCTTGACCTTGTGGGCATCTCGGCCGGATAGAGTGGTGACACCATTAGCTATCATGTGCTGTTGGTGATCCTTGAGAAGATAAACCAACGGATCGGCAGTGGTGCCTTCACCCCTTGGGTACTTGTTATTTTCCCATTTCTGGAGGATATGCCGGATTGTGCGGGACAACTCGTCTGTGGAAGGGATGGAGGGGATTGGCTGGTTGTGGATGTTGTGAACGAGGTTGTAGGAGAGAGTAAGCTGATAACCTGATTCAATTGGTTGGACCACGCGCTGGGCTTCCAAATACCAAGCGATGATGTTTGTACGAAGGTTAGAGCCTTTGGGTAGGTCCACCTCCGCTGTTTCACTGGCATGAGAAATACAAATCCTTCCCCCCGTGTACCTTGAAGGGAGGAGAATAGCGATAGTTGCAAATACCCCCTCCGATAGCTGTGCCCTAAGAGAAGGTATTAAAGGTATAGAAACACAAACGAGACGCCACTTACGTCTCAGTGAGCTGTGATCTTATGACAAGGACATATGAGAGCATAGCAATAGATGTGGGCATGGAACTTACGATGAATGCGACCCGTAGAGGCTAAGCTTGGACAACTCGCAAGTAGGTGTAACGACCAGACCCAGACCCTTGCAAACGAAAGGAACGATGGCCTTCTCGACGTATGATGCCCAGGATGTATTTTTGAAGGATATTTTTGATGGATGAACCTCCCACATGGCCTTCAAATCCTTCGCTTTCTTGGAGGCTTCTTTGGCCCCTTTGTGAGGTTGCGCTCCCGACTCAGATAAGGCGCAAATCCTAGTTGCGTCCCCTTCCTTAAGAGGAAGTCCGATGGAGCCTATTCCTTCGATTACCAGACCAGGACTCGGGGCGCTGGGAAACGACTCGGAAACGCCAAAGGCTCCGTCGAATGTAAATTTTGACAACACACGATTAATGTCATCCTGGTGGCTAGGATAAGCAAAAACCGGAGTAAGGTACAATGTAAGACATGAAGGACTTACCCGTAAGTCTTCACCATCCGACAGAACGGACTCGTCGTCGCCTGTATTCCCGACCTCCCGACTAGTAGAAGGTCTACTCTCCTGTAACGTGTGAAAGATCAGGATAAACACAAGGTAAGGAATTTTCTCTGGATATACGAACCTCCGCAACTACTGTCGACTTTCCACTGGCAGTACCGCGAGATTTGCGCTTTGTGGATTGCATCCGAGATAAGTTGAATTTTGCGCGCTTTTTCAAGGAAAGGGAGTAAGGGGGAGACAACCTCGCGGCCTTTTTATGTTCCTAGAGA
Organism: Pluteus cervinus; assembly: GCA_004369065.1. Taxonomy (NCBI): domain Eukaryota; kingdom Fungi; phylum Basidiomycota; class Agaricomycetes; order Agaricales; family Pluteaceae; genus Pluteus; species Pluteus cervinus. Next base: position 21,132 of record ML208434.1, read on the forward strand.
TGGGAGAAGGCCAAAGCAGGGCGCCACGGTGACCTTCGGCCCAAACATGGTGTTGGGACCTATGGGAAGCCGGCGCGATGTTGTGGACTGTTGTGGTGCCTTTCGCGTTTCTTCGTCAGCAAGCACGGAAATCACCGGGCACTTCAAGTTGGTGGCGCTGACAGTCCCCAATCGCGAGTGATTTACAATAGATCTTTGGAACGGCCGTTTGAGCATCCAGGTCACTACGATGGCAACGCGGTGACGTTTGATGGTGTAGGTGCTCTCGTGTTGCTTTTAAATCCGTAAATTAAAGATCAAAGCAAGACCATGGAGGCAATCATTTTCGAGGGTTTGTCCCGAGTGATTAGTGCGAGTTGTTCAGTCATGTACGTTAGGATAATTTTTTACAACATGTGAGTGTCCAATAATAGCGGTGAAGTACGAATAGAAGGTCGCAAGTCACAATCACCCCGCCCAATCATGACAGCCTACCATCCCAAGTAACTGTCGGCACAATTCCATCTAGTTTCGTAACCAGCTCTTCAAGCTCTTCTCCACTGCAATCAAAGATCGTCAGGTCATCCAAGCCAAGCCCATGGTGATGTCGGACACACAAGCAGTCAAATAACCCGCGTACGTCAATAGTACGGGTGATATCGAAGCCCATGAGGCGAAGATCAGTCAGATTTCGGAATGTACTCTTGGGCCAAGAGTGGAGAGCGCCTGCTTGACTTTCATCCGATTTGTCCACCTCGATGTCGGAGTCGTCGCGGGAAGGACAAGTGTCTTCATAATTTTCCATAAGGTGTTCTAAAAACCCAACACCTGCGTCGTCTTCCACCTGGACCGTCTTCAATCCCTGCAAAGGCCCGAAGATATCCTCCCATGGACCTGGACCCAGATCGCAATTGGTCTGGAAGAGATGGAGCTCCGAGAGAGGCAAATTGCTCAACTCATTTGCCCAGAGACGCGAATTAGTCTGTGACTTGCGAAAACCAGACAAGGAAAGACAGAGACATGGCGAGAGGCCTCCAGTTTTAGGAGAGTTCACCCATGCCCTGAGATTGACTGTGGTACCACACCAGTCGTAGCGTAAGGCGACCATGGGTGTGTCCAAGGAATCCGACCGTGCATGGGAGTAGACTTGGATGAAGTGTATGAATGCGTCTTCATCAGTGATATTGAATGTAGCTTCTAGGTAGGTATCTGGTGGGATGACGAGGTGTTCGAGGAAGGCTAATGATGATTGAACTGAACCACCTCGTAGAGTGAATTCGGACAAGTGGGGTAGATCGATTGTGCCATGATAACTCGGGCCGCTAAGACAAGCGCATGCTCAAGGTAGAGATGCTTTAGTTCCTTCATCCCCCGAATGGCCTGAAGCAGACGTCCAACCGACGCCGAGAAGAGTTTCGCGTTTCGGATCGATAACCAGGTCAAGTGGAAGAATGCAGGTGAGGACAAATCAAACCCAGAGTTTTGGAGTTTGACGGCATGGAGGCGGGGAGTGCTTCCGTAAAAGATATTTTTGTCTCGGGGAAGCGTTGGAGGTTCAAATACAACCCCAACCATAGATACGAATTCGAGGAGTGGTGCAGGTCCTCCGCCAAATCCCTTCTGAATCCCGTTACGAAGCAAATCGCGTATTTCCGGTGGGAATGGAGAAAGGTCGAACACCACTCTCCGTATCCTGTGTCGTTCTAAAAAAGCTGAGCGAAGAGCATTTAGGCCGAGCGCTTCGTCAGGCTGATCGAGAGACTGCATTGCCCAGATCGCTTTAACCAGGCGCGAGCCGCGTCTGGATGGTCCACAGCCTGAGCAATGTCGGTCCACAATGTCGGCGAGGTCAGCGCCGTAGTCCTCCAGTATTCAGATACATGCGTTACCCGAATCCATTGACGTGAACTTGGTTCATTCAAATCCTGAACACGAAAGAAGACCCGAGCTAGAACCTCCGGTGGGCATCGATACGTCGAAGACAGCGTGTTGCGATGCGATCGAAATTGAAGAATGCGGCTTTCTAACGCCTTGACTTCGTTGTCGACCCTTTCAAAGGTGTCCAGCTCTTCTTCAGAAAACAGACTGGTGGGTGAGTGCATGTGGTTGAGGTGAGAGTTCGTGATTTATTTGTGGTAGACAAACACCTCACTCGGCGAACTGCGGCAAGTGACAAGTGATGTCAAAACACCTACACCGGCTTCAGAGTTGGATGGTGAATGGAATAAATCGAGACCAGGATGCGCCCATCGTTACGTAGAACGGCATATATACAGTAGGTGGGGTTTCCCCGCGCTTCAACTTGAAGTTTAGCTTTAAGTGGTGGGTACAGAATTCAAGTTCAGGACGGATTCGTAGGGTGGCACTGACTTCAAATACGAAGCGCTAGCAGAGATAGAATTTACAACTACAGTAAATCACCTCTGCCAACCATCCCAAGTAATCGCCGGCACAATCGTATCTAAACTTTCGACCATATTTTCAAATCCTACCGCAGTGCAATCAAAGATTGTTAGCTCATCCAAACCAAACCCCTGGTCCTGTCGGGCGCATAGGCTGTTAAGCAACCTGCGTACGTCAACGGTGGTATCGAAAGAGATGCCCATAAGGCGAAGGTCGGTCAGATTGGGAAATGCAACCTTCGACCAAGAACGAAGGTCACTTGCTGGATCGCCATCTGGGTCGCGTAATTCAATCTCGTCAGGAAGAGGACAGTCATGCTCGTGATTGTGGACAAGGTATTGAAGAAACCCGTAACCTGCATAGTTCCCTTCGACATGAATAGTTCGCAATCCCTGCAATGCTCCAAAAGTATGCTTCCAGGACTCGAAGCCCATATCACAATTCGTCTCGAAAGCACGGAGCTCTGCGAGGGGCCAATAGCTCAACTCGTTTGCCCATAGACAAGACCTGGCCGGAGTACGGCGAAGGCCGATAAATCCAAGACAAAGGGTTTGTATGAGAGAGCCCGTTCTGGGGGAGTAGATCCAGACTTTCAGGTGAAAGGTGTCGCCAAGCCACTTGAAGTGCAGAGTGGAGATTGGAATATCTAGGAAGCTTCTGCGTGCGCGAGCGTAGATGTAGGTGAAACGTGGAAAAGCTGCTTCGTTGAAGGAACGGATATGGGAGAAGAGTGTGAGATGGGTGGCTGGTGGTATGGTCAGATGTTCGAGGAAGGTAAAATCCTCTTGAACTGAGCCACCGAATTCGTGGATTATAAGGTCGACGAGGTGAGGTAGGTCAACCCTGCCATCAAATTGAATGCTAGTTCCCCGCCCAAAAACGTTTTGAAGTTTGAGATACCTTAGCTCCGACATCTCGCGTACCGCCCGAAGGAAAACATCGACTGTTGATCGCCTGATAGGGTCCACGATTGATAACCAAGTCAGGTGGCAAAATGCTGACGAGTCGAAATTGAAGTCAGATTTCTGGAGATCGATTGTACGGAGGCGTGGTGCATGGCCGGAAAAAGGATTTGGGGCAGATGAAATGGTCTGCTGTACAGTGAGTGAACTCGAAGGTACTTGCACCATCGTCAAGGATTGGAGGATAGGCGTAGGCCTTCCTAACCCTGCCTGTATCTCGTCGCGAAGCAAGTCGCGTGTTCCTGATGGGAGTGACGAAAGTTCAAACACCATTTTCCAGATTCTATGGTGTTCTAAGAACGTTGAACGAAGAGCAGGTAGGCAGTGATTCGAAAAACTCTTTGTCAACGTGATTGAGAGGCTACACTGCCCAGATCGCTTTAACCATGCACTAACAGCGTCCGGGTGATCCAACATGACGTCAGTCCACAGTGTCGGTGAGGTCAGCGCCGTGGTCCTCCAATATCGTGATACGTGTGTGACCCGAATCCGCTGACGCGATGGTCGCCGATCCCAGTCTTGAACAATAACATGAGAGAAAATGCGAGCAAGGACCTCCGGTGGGAATCGATATGTGGGGGAGAGCGTGTTTCGGTGCGACCAAAGTTGATAGATGTGATTTTTCAAGGTCTCGACTTCATTGTCTACTCTTTGAAAGGTGTCTAGTTCTTCCTTGGAAAAAAGTGAGTGCATGTGGTCGAGGTGAGGTTGTGATCGATGCCACTGGCGTGGCAGCCAAACACTCAAGCATTCGGCATCTTGCGAACTGGTGCTCGCTATAGCTCGCAGACCTGGCCTCAGTTACAAAATACTCAAACTGGGACGTTGAACGTTTGAACAGCGATCGTAAACGGAGACAAGGACACCCCAATCGGTACGTGGGCTCGTCCTTGACTTGAAGTTGAAAAGTAAGACGTGTTGTACAGCACTAATGGCGCTAGCAAATTCAAGACACGGAGCTAGAGAGAAAATTCATAACTAATCACGGCTGCCTACCATCCCAAGTCACTGTCGGCACAATCTTATCTAGTTTAGCAACCAACCCTTCTAGGTCTTCCGCCGTGCAATCCGAAATGAATAGCCCAAGCAAGCCAAACCCATGGCGACGTCGAGCGCGCAAGCTGTCAAGGAACCTGTGTACGTTAACCAGTGTAAAGTTGAATTTTACGAGGTGAAGGTGAAGCAAATGTGGAAATGCCTTCTTCGTCCAAGGGCGACACGCGCCTGCTTGACCGTCCTTTGAGTCGTCCGCTCGAATAGCCGAGTCGTCACAACTCGGAGGGTGACTGAGATGATCTTCGGAATTTTGGTTGATGTATTCCAATAATTCAACAATTGCCTCCCCTTCCACCATAATGGCTCTCAGTGTTTGCAAAGACCCAAAAGTATGCTCCCATGGCCCATGGCCTAGGTCACAGTTAGTCACGAAGACAAGGAGCTTTGCGAGAGGCAAATGCCTCAACTCATTCGCCCAGAGACGTGAGTTATCCTGTGAGGGAAGACCGTAAAATCCAAGATGGAGACGTTGTGAGAGACATCCCGTTTTTGGGAACTCGACCCATCCTTTGAAATCCGCTCTACTACCAGTCCAGAACATCTCTAAAACGGTTATAGGAACCTCCGAATTATCTTTGCGTGCGCGAGACTCGGAGTAGATATGGAAAAATTCAGCAAAAGCTGCTTGGGTAGAGGTGCGGATGCCGAAAAGAAGCGAAAGGAACGTGTCGGGTGGGATGGTGAGGTGTTTTAGAAGGGTGAGAGGTCCCTGGAGGTTCAGTGCGGTATCCTGTAGATGGAGACGGGAAAGATAAGGCAAATAAATCTTGCCACGAAAAATTGGGCCGTTCGAGCTGAGCCCTCCCTCAAGGTGGATATGCTTTAACCCCCTCATCCCTTGGATGGCTAAGAGTAGCCTCCCTACTGATAGTCGCATATGGATGTTGCGATTTATAATCGAAAATGAGGTTAGGCCGGAGAATGCTGATGAAACAGTGAAGGCAGAGTTTTTGAGCTCAAGCGTATGAAGATGAGGGGCGTTGGCGGAAAAGTGAACCTGGTGCGAGGGATAGGTTGGGCCTACTAGAAGTACATCGACGGTCGATATGGACTCGAGGATTGGTGCAGGCCCTCCATTAAACCCTCTCCATATCTCTTTGGTAAACAGGGCGCGCACTTCTGGTGGCGACGAAGAAAGATCCAATACCATCCTCCAAATCCTACGACGTTCTAGAAACACCAAACGTAGCCCTGCCAGGCTACGATTTGAAAAGTTCCTGGTTAACATGATTAATAGATGACAATCTCCCGATCGCTTTAGCCAGGCCCTGACGGCGTCTAAACGATCCACGGCGATCTCAGTCCACAGTGTCGGAGAGGACAGAGCAGCAGCTCTCCAGTACTGCGATACATGTGTTACTACAATCCACTGACGCGATGTCGGCTGATCCACGTCTTGAACATGAGAGAAGACGCGCGCTAGAACCTCCGGTGGGAATTGATATGTGGGGGAGAGTGTGTGTCGGTATAACTGAAGTTGAAAGATGCGGCTTTGTAAGGCCTCAACTTCTTTTTCTACCTTTTCAAAGGTATCTAGTTCTTGTCCAGAAAAAAGGCTTGTGAGTGAATGCATGTGGTCAAGGTGAGGTCGTGGGATGCGCAACCAAACGCTTTTGCCTTTGTGATGGGCAATTACGGCAGTGCAAAAATTATCTTATCACAGGAGGTGACTGAAGAATTGGAAGATACATTCGCAGATAGGACACAATTCGTCCACCCTCTTGTGTTTAGCCACAACCTCTTCTGAGATCCTTGCGAAAGAATCAAACAGGAAGCCTGAAGTCCAGCCGGTAAGTTATGTCGCTGAGATGAGCAGGTCCGAGGTAGAGCGCAGGGATTGCACGGCGGTACAGATACCACAAAACGAAGAATGGGAAGAAGCTATTCTCCAGCTATCGGGGAGGCATGACAAGTCAAAAAACCCAGCAGCTTGCCGCAATGAAGGAACCATGACTTGAGACGCATTCCGTTCCAGAGCTGCCTCCGCAGCAGGTCCATGCTGATCATAAACCAACATTTCAACGTTGGAGGTAAGGATCTGGTCCTCTCGCGAAATACGAGTTCGCTGGCGAGGTCGAGGAGGCGCCGGGTTACCATCGGGTTGAAGGGGGAAAAGGCTTGCCGGGTAATAGCGGCGCTGGCATGTGCAGTAGACCAATTTAGGCCAGTGGAACAGTCCGACAAATTATCTCGGTAGGGACTGCACAGATAAAGATGTCGAGGCCAATGTGCAAGGTACTGTATTTAGGATGAAGCATATTGTACTGTACGAGACTGAACGTCGTGATATGTGGTAGGTGATGATATACAGTTGGTTTAAGGTACGCATAATCTTACAGATAAGGAAACCGAAAGCAAAGAGGAGCAGCAGTGGTGTGAAGATACGAAGCATGAAGGGACCATGGAGACGGGGCAATGATGTCGCAAGGGACGAGTAGAGGAGCGGCAAATGGAAGGGAAAGATGTTATCGTACTTTTTGTGACTTGGAAAGTGTAAGGGAAAAAAAGGAGAAAATCCGAGTGATAATCTACAAAGAGTCCAAAAGTCGCCGGGGTTCTGGTAGAAATGGGATGGGATATTTACAGATCCATATCCATCTCCTCAGGACCCTTTGAGGCCGCAGCTGAATCATCTTCAAAGTCGCTCCAAGGACCGAACAATACTTCTTCAGGAAGGTCCTCAAAATCGCGCAAAGCAGCTTGACGAGCGCATTCCTCTGCATATACTTCAAGTTCTTCGTCATCAAGGTCTACAGGAGTGAAATCAATCTCTGCTGCTTCCTCTTCTATGGATCGTTCTTTCCGAAGACCCAAGCGTGGAGAAGGACGAGGCGGGGTTCCTACGGATGACAGTCAGAGCTTGACAGGGGGATTAAAAGAAGTACTTGCCATTAATATCGGCCTCCCAAGTGTCAGCTTCTTCGAGACTGGGATCGAAAGATGATCCAAATTCCCGAGAGAAAGAGATATCATAGGCATTCTTTGCCCGTTTATCTGCTTGAACCATAATTCTGCGGAATAACTACCACGAAGGATAGGTTCGGTGAGTGTGAGTCGAAGGCTAAGGGGACGAGTGGTGTACCTCATCCTCCAACATATCATCTTCCTCATCATCAGCATCCATCATCTCGTCTGGTCCGTCGCTGCTACTAAACCCGAAATCACTCCCAGCCTGCGTCAACCTCTTGCCCTGAATAGCCTTTCTCCGAGCTTGTACAGCTCTCTCCAAACACTTGGCCTTAAATTGGTTTCTTAACAAGGCCTTTTCAGTTCCGAAAGAGCCACTGAAAATCGGAGGAGACGCTCCCGGAGCATCGGGATTCAAGAAGGGGTTAGAACCAGGAGATGAAGGTGGAAACGCGGAAGGGGATGTCCGGTTTTGGGCTTGTGAGGATGAGCCTGCGCCAAAGGAGTTGTAGGAGTGAGATGTCCGTGATTTATAGGAAGCTCGACGACGCGCTTCAGTTACGGCCACCATCGAGGGAGCCGCAGCCGGCGGTCGCTGTGGTGTCCGAGGTGAAGCGAGTGGTGACGAATTGAAAGGCTGAAACGAGTAGAGGTTATGAGGCGCAGTGTGAGCGGTGACCATGCGCTGGGGCCCAGTTGGGGTGGTTGGGTACGGTAGAAATGCACTTGCAGCCTGCATTTTTTCTGAGTCGTTATCTACGCCTTTCTTTGACTGGTTGCTGTCTTTTATATTGTCGCCGTCCAGGATGATGCCACGAGATACGTGCTAAATATGGCGGACGGTGTCGGGGGGAGATAAGAACAATGTCTGAGCAAAAGGTCCAAAGCGAGAAGCAATAAACATAACGCGTCACGCTGACGCGCCACATCACATTGTCATGTGACCCTAAAAAAATAAATGAGCGCGGCGCCGGGCGCGCGTCGCGCCATGCACCACGCCCGTTGGAAATTGGATTCAACCCGGGGATAGCGCAACAGAAAGTTAACTCAAGTACTAGAAGCAGCAAAGAGGACAAGAAGATCATCAATCATCCTTTATCGTGACGTTCTCGATATTACACTTATAGGACAGTAGAAAAGCGAGGTGTTTGTATGCAAAAAAAAGGTAACAATAAGTCAGGATTTGAGCGAGTGGACCCTAAGAAAAATTATGCGATATTGATACAATGTACTAGATGCAAAGCAGTTGACCGAAAGAAGCTGGACTGCGAATGGGGAAAGTAGAGGAAAACCCAAAAACGACAAACTCTACAGATGTACATAAGTGGTCAAGGTCCTTGAGAGAAATGAGTCCGTGTGTGGGGAGGAGAATGTACAGGGAGGAGTTCATATCCAGAATCGCCTACAATCGCACAATTCAGCAATCAGCTTTGCACTGAGCGATGGACAATAGAATTCAGGATGACATACCAACAGGCCGTCCCGGTCCCCGAACTTCATACTCGATTCCATCCGAACGACACTGTATCTGTTGTCGAAGCTTGTTTTGGAAACCATGGAAACTCGCTCCCCGATATACCGTATAAGTTGATCCATGGGTGACAGTGTGATTCTGGGTCTCGAGCTGGCCTTGAGGGAATATTATGGTGGATATTCCCCCAATATCTGGACACCCGATCGAGGTTAGATCTGTATGCCGCTTAGGTCGGTCGGCCAACGAGGGGTCGCGAAGATGGAGCATAAGACGAGTTATTGCGACAGAGGAAATCCTATGAGACGACAATCAGAGGAGGAAGAGGTCAGCATCACGGGAAGGACTGACACGTTGGTGAATATTGTTAGAACGCCCCGGGTGAAGGGCTGCGAAGACGTCAATGAACATTGTGGAAGCACCATCACGTTGAGCGCTTACTCCGCCGAACTGCAAAAATAAGGCCATAAGCGCCTGATAACCCCAACCAAGATAACCAGAACCCACCAAGAACGTCATAATATTACCCAAAGCAGAGCACACCATGACACTGAAATCAAAGGAAAATTAGCAAGTATATACGACGAGAAATAGAAAAACGTACCCAAAGTACATGCTCCCTGAAAGCCGTATGTCCAACAAGACACACAATTCGTAAAAGAGGAATCGGGGGATGCGACAAAGGCAAATACAAAGAACATTGTGAAGTTAGCAACGGCAACGGCAAGGAGCAGAGGGCGACAGGAAGAATGGTCCAGGATCGCCACCAAGTCACCAACAAGCGATGTATGTTGGGGTCAAGTCAATGGAACCTGGCTCGTGGCGGACTAACGAATACCAACGCCACAAAATAACATCTTCAAGAACCTCAAGAAGGGCGAACTCACCATCTCTCGTCAGGAGTGACATAAGAGGAAGCCCGCTTGACGATTTGAATGAACATGACCTGTATAGGGTCATCACGAAGACGAGGGTGTCGAAAATAACAAGACCGCCCCAAGCAGCGGCCATCCCTAGCAGTTGGAGGTGAAGAAGATGAGGTGGACATTCGACAGGTGGGGAGTATGACGCTTACGGATTGAGCTACAGAATAAGGTAAGCCGCAAAAGAAGTAACGATGAACAAAAATGACGCACTCGTATCTTGTCAACGACGACGCACACCCGATTTCGATGACGATATCAACGGCCTTGGGTTGAGTCTTCCCAGCTAGCACCGCCCACTATATGCGTACCAAGGAGACAAATAATCGCAAGAAAATGAGTACCAAATCAGAAAAGTACCCAGAAAGGCCGCAACTCACGCAACCAAAACCCACCGCCCCCAACGCAACACTAACGAACAGCGACAGAATGCGCAAACTCTTCTCGTACAAAGCATACATTCTCATGATCAGCAGGACTATCCAGCATAATTGGGCCGCCGAGAATCGCAACAGTGTTCAGAGGATGAGCGCCAAACCCAAGCAGGCCAAATTCCAAGACGCCGGCAGACCAAATGAACCCATTTTGGGAGAAAAAACCCGAATATATGCATCGACCCCAGATTGAATTTTGAAGATTTAAATTGTTGATCGTCGAAGGTGAACCGGAAGATAGGTGAGGGGGCGAGAGATAACGAATTCGAGGGGAAGTCAAGCAATATCAGAACCAGGACCCAGATGGAGGTGTTGAAGAAAAAAAACAATGCGATTTCGTCGTGTGATTTTTGTGGTCGAGACCAAGGAGTTCGTTCCATCGATGAAGCAAACAATGGGCCCGGTCGATATGTTTTCAATAGATTGGGGTACCCGAAGGGTAATAAGCATTTGACCAATACGAGCAAATCAATGGAAGTTGTGGCAGGTGTTATGGGCGTCGACCGCGTGGTTGAGTTGGCAGGAAGAATGGAAGGGGTTGAAGAGAGGGAAAAAGAGGTGAGTAAGCGTCAGGCACAAAAAAATCAGGAGATGATGCCCGAAAGGGTATGAGGACGGGCTAGATTCCGGCGAAATGCCAGCCCCGACGAGGAACAGGACAAATGTGTGCGCCACGGATGAGCCGCTCACAAGCGTTGGCCGACGTGGACAGGGGAAAGAGAAGGATAGTAAACCGAAAGTGACTCACTTGCCACTAAAATTTGAACGAGAATTGCGAAATATTGGTGATATGTCTGGAGGGTATGACACCTATTGTGAGATTGAGCATGCTTGAAGGTGACCCAGAAGCCAGAAGGACAAAAGCACAGACGCTACTCACACCTATCCAGTAGGAAACAGACGGGAAGTTAGCACACGTTCATACACGCCAGGGACTGGACTCACTAGGAGTTTTGCTGGACTTTGGGTTGTCCAGAAGAACTGAAGCATTACAGGGATGTGCCCCAAGAGCGTGACGTAGCGGTTGAGATAGAAAAAGAAAGAGGCCCAGGAGAAGGAACTTCCACTCCAATATCGCTCGACCTCTTGGTCAAAAGTGCAGATGTATTCTTGTACAAGGATAGCTGCAAATAGCCGGGCGAGGAAATTGAGCTGAATTTGCACAATTTGCAGACTTGAGAGTACGCACTGAAAGAAATCAAAGTAACATAGTAGTTGGCGTCACTAGGATAGTTCAGCAAGATACCATGGAAAAAGAGTCCAAGAAATGCAACTCACAGTTCGTGTTGCAACTCAATAGGATCATACGGGAGCATCGACTCGGACACCAATTAAAAATAAACGCCCTTTATCGACAGCACGTCCAATGAATCGATCGAAAGCTCTAGCCCGTGATTCACGACCAATACATGGAACAGCTCTTCAAACAGTCTTTGGGTCTCCTCGCACAGCGAATAAAGGGCGATGTCAACGAAAACACAGGTCACGAACAATTGGTGAAGAAATTGGACAGGTGCAATGATATCACTTCGTCCTTTAATAGCTTTAATGACAATAAGTACCCCGATATACGCGTCACCGGACGTTATATGAACATTACTTACCGTCTTGCAACGTGACCACGGAGTCAAAGCGTCCTCAGGCCAGAGTACGAGACGGGCTGTAAGTTGTGTACAGGTCCGCGACCGCCGCGTTGAGTATATGAGGAATCCGAAGGAAATGCCTGAAGGGGAAACCTCACGCACACGTAGGACCAGACGGACTGAGTTTTTCGAAATCAGAGGACAAGGATGACCAAGTTGGGCTGGTTCTCGTCGGATGATCAACGATGGGGATTGGTCGGAGATTGTTCCCCTAGGAGGCAGAGGAGACACACGTGCCCAGACCCGATTCCAAAGGGTACGACGGGGAAGGACGGGAAAGATCTGAGGGCGTCGAAGAGGCGTCGAAGAGGACGGGGGGTAAAACGGGATCAAACCAAAGATATTCCCTTTAACTCTTAACTTTACGGTTTCTTGAAAACACCGTAAAATCAACAGGGTCCCTCGCCTGGTTGGGGATACAGGGGGAAATCCCAGAAGGGCAACAAGGGGACCGAAGTCTGGAAAAAAGCTGACGCTGAGAGAAAAGCCCCCAGCAAGACTTTCATATTACCTTGACCTTTTTACTCACCCTGGCTTGCACCCTGGTGAACGCGAACCCCACACATCTCCCGATCTTGCGTCCAATCCAGATCGACTTCCTCACCAGGGTGGTTCAGGGATTCATTGTTCAGGATCGTCATGCCCAGGAGATTGCAGGAGATTGCCTGAGATTGCTCGGAAGTTTAGCAACTTTAGTTTATCAACCATCAAAAAGCAACAATCTCGCCATATGCGTCACTGGAGACTTGGACACTGAGCAGTCCGCTGAGCCACGAATGCGTTTCGACGTCGTCAAGCCCACCTTCAGAAGGTGCTTCCTTGCCAGTCGGACAAGCGAATCCCAGGCTGTGTTATGTCTGACAGCTCCCTCAAATTGCCCTGTTGCCGTTCTCGTACAATCGAAGTGGTGTGCCCGACGGGACCCATCAACTCTGTTTTATCTGGCGGTCCTGGCAAACTGACCTGACCTCGGTCGGTCTGGCCTCATTAACCTGCTGTAAATGTCTAGTGAACGTTCGTACCGTGAGCCACCACTAGCGCCTTCAATTTTTTTTTTCTAAATTCGTATATCCCGTTTTTGCTGCCGTCCTTTATTTCCTTATTCTTTCTGGTACGCGGGGCAGGTACGAGTGGACGGTGATTCGTGAATCAGGCCGAATCGAGATATCCGGGGTTGCAGGAAAGGTTGGTGTTCAAGTTACGAGATGATTACGGTTGAATTCAACAACTCATCGCAAGGCTCAGTGGCTGATTGATGCCGAACTCGGACCCTCTTGCTATACTCCGCCCGTTGGATTTTCCTTTACGCATCATTCAGCGACACGACCGCACCTCGTTTTCAATCATACCGGTTGTATCCATTTTTATCGTCTAGGACAAGATACTCGCTATCCAAATAGCTGAAACCCGACCGAACGTGCTTGGTATTACAGTACCGTCGACCGGCGTTTCGCTCCAATACAAAGCAACGTTCTTTGACTGTTGGATACTTATTGATCTGCAACATGTCAGGAACGTAAAACTACCTGGTACTTTATTTTTGTTGTCTCGATGTTATAATTAACACCTAACATTGAATACAGTCCTGATCGACACGAGGTGCATGCGGAGGGGCGCATACACGCTAGTGCAGCGATCTTCCGACGAAGTCGTGCCTTCGGACTGTGTACCCAGCTATTCTTTTGAGATGAACGGTACGCAGTCTCCCGACCTCCTAAGCCCGATGAAAAGGAAAAACCCATTGCACAGACCACTGACAATAGGTTCCAATTCTTATTGATGATGGAATGGTCCACGTCATACACGGCGTCAACGCTCAAGCAATCGACCTGACCAGGAAACGGAGAAGAGCGAGCGCAAGACCCTGGTCATCAAAAAAACATAGGCATAAGAAGTGACGTCGAAATCAATGTCAGCCACCAACATTCCACCCGTCGAACTCAACATCCAAGACCGCAAGAACACCGATCCGAAGAGAAGAACGTTGATTGCGATCCCCAAAGGATAATAGAATAGAGACACAAGAAGAGTTACACGGTCCCGTAGCCAACCCTAACTGCGCCCAGGTGAGGCCAATTGTGGTGCGTGCAAACCACGATGTCGCAGTCGCAGCGCGCGTGAGTGTATGCGGTTCATTGAGCGATCAACCCAATTTCCGAAGCGCCCGGTATGAACCGCAACTTGACAAGGCTCTCAGTACGCAAGATCATGATCGCTTTCTTCTGGGCGGCATCGGGTTCTTCCGACCTCCTTCTCACCTCAACTTGGGTTATCTCATTGACAGATTTCAGGTTCTTCAAGATCCACGACCCACTTGAAAACCCTCTTGGCGCACGAGTATCTAAATCTAGACGCCGGTTAACCAATCATCCTTGCATTCATCAAGGTCGCGTCCGGGTATGACACGCAGCTCAGATCGGTTGGTTGATTTCGGCGTCTTCCTTGGATATTTGAATACTCGTCAGTCGTTCAGTTCTTCGGTACTTATTCCAAACTAACATAGGTGTAATCAACGACGAACGTTCGAGGATCTAAAGAACAACAACTCATCAGTGTACGTATTCTTCGGGCGTATACAGTGATCCATGATATCGATTAGCTGTAGCCGGTTAAACGCGTCAAATATTCAACATCGGCTTCGGCGTGTTGGTCACCAGTGGCATACACAGCGGAAATATCGGATTACAGTGTACGGTATAGAAAGGGAACCCACTAATTTCCGAGTTTTAAATTCTTTCCTCTTTCTAGATACGGACTGGCATACCCCTCGTTCACCAACGTTGTTGAACTTGGCATGAACTTTATCACCAGCAATACCGAAGTTCAAATAGCATGCTGCGGACTTCGGTACACATGGCAAGCTCCGTTGAGTACTACCTTCCTATCCTGTACAGGGTTGACTTACAGTATAGGTGTATCTCATGACACGGGCAAGAGCACACTAGCTCTCCAGTTGGTCCGACGAACCACGCGCCATGCGTGTTGGTCCGAGCTTGGCCAAGATACGGCTGTTGTAATCACGAAATCTTAGAGGTAATTTCCGTCGTGGAATGAGCGGTCATGCTCCTGAGTGGATTTACTCGCTTTGGCATTTAAGAGGCTGACAACGAGCCACGGGGTATGGCATGCTGTACACACGGATTTTGCAAAGGCCCTCGACTTCCACATGCTGTATCTTCAAGCGTCAGCACGTTCGTTATCGCCCCTTCGCATCATCGGTCTCATTGTGAGCGCTTGTGTCTTATATCCCACCTCAGTGTCCTTTCATGAGCTAGCTCCTCTTACTGATGTATTAAACGCCCATACACAGCATCCCACATGTATACGTTAGACAAGTACGTATGCGTACCACGCTCAGGTAACCTCAACCAGACCGCTTCCCCGAGATTTGTACTGATTTGTAAGTCTGTCAATTTTATTCTTCTTTTCGCCCCTGTGCATCTCATTCGCTCAAAATTCTTGTAAATCTGCTGACACCATCAAGCCGACGCCGTTTTATTACTTTTTGTGAGTTACCCGTGCTTGTTCACAGATACGGGTGGACGGAGAAGATGATACTGACCCTTGACTTGTCCACAGGTAATATCTGAGTTGCGGGTCATCTGTGAACGTCTATAGCGTTTCCTTCCAACGAA
Source organism: Pluteus cervinus (assembly GCA_004369065.1). Lineage (NCBI taxonomy): Eukaryota > Fungi > Basidiomycota > Agaricomycetes > Agaricales > Pluteaceae > Pluteus > Pluteus cervinus. The sequence goes on from ML208434.1 coordinate 36,545, forward strand.
GTCCCGCCCCTCCCCGTCGACGCCTTCTTCAGGCCACAGTCAGAAGTTAGAACTTCGGTATCAGTCCACTGCCTGGATATTTTTGTGATATGAGCCCTTGACTTGTTCTCAGGTTATTATATTTTTGAGTTGAAACCTCCATGGCGTTTCTTTCCAACGAAGCTCTGCCCCTCCTCGTGGATGCTGTCTTCAAGTTGTAGTCAGAATGTATGCCAGCGCATCATCGCGTCACCCTGGATGTTCTTTGCTTTCGAATTTATGCGTACGTACGAGTCTATTGGTATGCCCTTCCTCCCTTCATCACTCACGTTTTCGTCCCGGTTCTTACTCCCGCCACAGTCTTATAAAAGCAGAGCATCCATCCTTATTCTTGAACTCACATGGTCACCCTAAGTCGGACCCCATCGTCCAGGTCAGCAGCACACCGTCACACATGACCTCACTCGCAAGCAATTGTAGTGTTCAGGTACGGCACACGACCTTTTTCACGATCTTTGCCCACAGATGCAGATTAAATCGAGGAGGTGAGAGTTGACTGTTAAACGTGGTAATTCACTCTACCACCGATTTTAATCTCCCTGAGGCCTAAACTCTTTACATAGACCTATCCCTGACGTCCAACCAAGTGCACACCTTCCTTTGGCAACCCGCCGCTCAAATTGCACAGGAGCACCCACACCCACCAACGGGCTCAGGAAACCAAAGCCAGGGTCAACTCTCGTTCAGAACCAGTCAAGTGCTTTGAACTTTCATAGCAGAGTTCAACCTCAGAGTTTCCCACTGGTCGTCCATTCGCACAAAAAGTATAGTAACAAAAAACAGTAAGTTTCCGAAGAGAAAAAAGGGTTAAACTTCCGACTTTTAGGATTTGAGTCAAGGTTCGATGAACCTAGAGACTTGGAAGGAGAGAAACCGTCATCACGGTGATGATGCAACCCTAGGTGAGTGGGATCGGGGATCCGACGTCCAGTACAGTATGTACTTGACTTTTACACGCTGGCTTGGTTCATCCGTTCAAAACCCTCTTGCTCGATTCTTGAGCTTGAATCCCTTATCCGTCTACGTGTAGTAGGTTAGTCTATCCTTCAGCTGCTTCTGGTGAACCACTTACGCAAGTTTGACTGCGGCCACGTTACCACCTCACCTCATGTGCTGACGTTCCTTTCATATCAGTAAGCACCATTTCAGTGCTCCCGAGCTGGGTCTGCCACGCTACGTCTCCGCAACATAGCACAAGACCGACTGGGATCGACGCACGTCGACAGAATCTGTTCAGGCTCTGCGCCCCACCAGTTGCATCTGCATACGCGTATGAACATGCACGCATGCGTAAGTACTCCACATCCAAGAACCTCAACATCCTCATCCTCGAAGCGCTGGCAGGTAAGTATTGCCAACTCTCTATCCCTAACTGGCTTCGAAGAGTCGGCGACATATCGCTTCCGCATGGCACAGCTGCACCCTCCACCAATCAAAACTTTCACGGCATATCACCCATTCTATAAATATTCTATCCGTCCACGACCACGACCACGACCACGACCACGACCACATGCCGCATATGCACCAATTTCAAACAAGGGTGGTTGACGGCACACGAACCCTCTGCCTCATCCCGCAAGCGAGTTATTTTTAGATTCGGAACGACCTCGAGGGTGTGATATGCAAAGAGTGTATTATAAAAAGGAATGGACAGCTCGATGGTACAAGCCAAAAAGACTAAGCAGACTTTTGAAACGATAATTTCAACACAAGTAGGTATTGTAGATGAAGAATCCCGTGTTTAAACTATGATCCAAAAGGTAAAAAGTTTTAAAAAGAAGTGTATGGAGGAAGAGGAAGAGGGGAGGGAGGTGATAGCAAGTGTCAATAGCAGCGGCAGCGTATTAAGGGTAGACCTGAAGGTGGTATCGATACGACATTGTAGGAGATAAAAATGTTCGTTCATGATCAATCATACGCTCCACCGTTCAGTAAGCAGTGGGGGTCTAGCAAAAAAAGAGGGATGCATCCAAAAATGAGACGAGCACAACACCATATGAGGTCCAGGTAAACAAGAAAGACGTTATGCAGACATGAAGCGTGGTTGGATGATATCTTGAACTCCTTTTTCTTAGAGCATGAGACCGAGAGCGGTGCCAACAGCAATCAGACCGAGACCAGCAGAGGTTCTAAGTGATGACGAGCCGTTAGGCTTAGGGCTGGCGGTGCCTCCGCTTCCGGTGGTACCGTTTGCGCCACCAGAAGTAGATGGTGTGGCTTGAGAGGGATAAGCAGCGCCGAGGGCTTTGATCTCAAACGGTTCGGACGTGGCGTAAATCTGAAAGTTGAAACGGGAGAACATGGTCAGCCGAGTCCAGGTTGCATTACAAAAGAATGGAACGGAAGAGGAATCACAAAAAAGAAGGGCAAAAATTAGAAGAACAAGGTAGATGGCAAGGGTGGGAAACGGCCAAGAAGTGCGCGCATATGGTGCGACAACCCGGGTCGGACGGGAGAGGTGGAGCAAATGGCTGGATAGAATAGGTAGAGGAATAGTGCGACGTACGTTGGTGTTGTTGAAAGGATCAGCCAGGAGGATGGTGTATCCTGTACCAGCAGCTTGATCGGCTTGTTGTTGGGTGATTTCTTTCGAGCAGTCACCGTTCATTTGAATACCGATGAAAGCCATGGGGGCAACCAAGATTTTTGGGTCCTAAATCCGTGTATTCAGTCGCCCATTCTCGCATTCCGTCATACAGGGCGTCTTACCGAGTTAGCAATGCTGTAAAAAAGAGAGAAAACATAGTCAGGGGCGAATTCCAACATTTGGTGAATTTTTTAAGTGGCTTACAGGACGGTGAAGTTTGTATATGGCGAGGTCTGGCATGTCCAGGACATAACGTTCACGGATTTGGCGACTATATTTTGGAGAAAAGTCAGCCTATATGCGGTTGGAAGACTGAGTATCTGGTCGACATACCCCACCAGGTGTTGGCATTTGGTGCGGTGATGGTCAGCGACTGTTGGGCTGAAACGGTGGCGGCAAAGGCGGCGAGAGTGGCGGCGAAGGCAAAGCGAACCATTATGAAGGTTTGAAGGGTGCAAAAAAGAGTGTGGGGGGAGACGAGGAGGCGGTAAGCTTTAAGTAAAAGTGAGCTGGATGCGGGCTGAAAAACTCGCCACGAGGGTGGCCCTGGCGATCGGCAACTTCCGGCGCGGAGCTCAATTGCGGTGGCAGCTTGCCTGCTCCATCCTTTCCTGCTGAGCTCGAGACGTTGCCGCACGCGAACAGAACCTCGTCGACCTGTACCGTTCAAGTATGCAACTCGGTGGTGAATGTCATTTTATTCAAGAATTACAATATTGGGGTGCCATTTGGACTTGTTCTTGGGTCTTGGGCTTTGCTAATGCTTTGCTGCGACGAGGACGAGTCTATTATTGCAATGTCGCGCCACTATCATGCCCTCGACCTTCGGTTTGGTCGGATGTTCTCTCGGTCCCGAATTCCAGTGGAAGGAGCTCGACGTCATGAAATCTGCAGGCAATCTGGCCATAGACGACGCTTCAGATGAATTTATCGTCTGGCCCTTGCTCGATGGAACATGCTGATCTCTGGCGACCTTTTATGCACTTATGAGTCTTCCAAAGCTGGATTGTGCTTTCCTGTTGTTGATGTTCTCTGCGATGACAAGTTCCCGCGCCCCCTGATTGAGCGGATACGGCCTTCGAATTGCCTTTTGACGATGATTAGACTTGTTCACAGAAGCTGTCTGGTGCTGCGCTTCTGGGGAAGCATGCTGTGTGTCCTTTATGAACGGTTGGACTGTCAATTTGTTCTGAATTCTGCATGAAAAACGCCCCACGACGAGGACGACTGGGTTTTTTCTGTGTCTGTGGCTATCGTCATCGAGATGAACGATGACATCAACATCCTTTTCCAGTCTTTGCCCCAAATAAAACGGCGACACTCTGTTTTCTCGACGCCCTTTCGTTCTTTCTTCCCTTCCACATCCTTCTTCCAAGAACATCACAACATATCCCTCTCGCCTCTATCGCCTTGGGTTTCTCGCTATACTGTATTCGCTATTCTTACGTGCATATTCGTACGTTCAAGTGTTACCAAAATCTCAAAGACTCTACCGCGCTCGCCCCTTCTCTCTGTTCCGCGCATCGCAAAAGTTCTAGCTAGCATTATCGATATCTTCGCATCATCGCCCGTATTCGTTTATTAGCATCTCTAGTCACCTTCGTTCGCGACGTTTCTGTTCAACATGGTGTCCCATTCGCCGCATTCTTCGCTTTCAACCCAAACCCCCGCTCTACTCAGTGCCATTGTCACTCCTGCCCCTGTCACCCCGCCTCGTGCCCCGCCGACCCCTCCAGATTCGGATAGCGTACCCTCTTCGTCTTCAGTTACTTCCATTCCCGACTCGGCGTCTTCAAATGCCTTAGATCTGCGCACAACTTCAACGTTGCCCACCTCCATCAGCACTGGTTCGTCTAGCTACACGTCTTCCCCAGATTCGGGCTCTTCTTCTGTATCGGCTTCGTCTTCTGCATCTTCCATCTCCTTTGTTCTCTCGGCGCCCTCGTGGTCAAAGATCGACATTTCGACTCCATATCGTTCCTCCGCTGCACAAGCCTCCCCTGGTCAGTCCTTGCATACCTCCATTCAGGACCAGAGCGCGGCTACAATCTCGCCTTCGCACTCGAGAGATCCCTCTCCACTTCCCAGTCCTGATAAGAGGACGAGCTTCCTCAAGAAAGCTAGCCACTCGAGTTTGAATGCCGTTGCGGATTCGCTCGCTTCTCTTTCTCTCGACGTTCCGCGGCTCACGACCAGTAAGTTGACAGCATATATGCGCATATATTCGGGTCTTGATTCCTTCGCTTAGCTTTAGATGCCATAGCTCCTCCCCAGTCGTCCACCGCGCCATCTGAGACGCTTCAGTCTCATCACGCAGAATCTCTTGCGGAGGAGAAATCGTTTCAGGTACCGAACGCGCCTCTACAACACACAATTCCGTTGCCCGACGTGGACCTTGATCCGCGTGCTCAGCCGTTTGTGTCTTCTCATGCGTTCTCGCCATTCAAGCATATTCAATCACAAACGGATCAAGAAATTCAAACCCACGTTTATGACGCCTTGTCGGCAGCGGGTGGACGTATAGATCCTGGGGCGACTTTGACGGCTCAAGATCATGATCAGCCTCGGTCGGAATCGCTAGATGGGGATAAGGATGGCAAGACGCCGAATGTTTACATCAACGGCTTGCCTCCCCATTTCCCTGAAGACCAACTATATGCACTCGCGGCACCGTTTGGGGAGATCCGAAGCGTACGGACATTCACTCGTCACGTCCGGGACAGTGAAAGTGGTTACGGTTTTGTCCTGTTCGTCGTTATATGCGCCTTATGTTCGATTCGTGCTCATATGCCTTCGGGTTTTAGGTTCGAGACAGTCGACGCTGCAGAGAAATGCATTGCGTCTCTACGTCGTTATCGAAATCTGCATCCGACCTTTTCCAAGGTATGTACGTGCCCGATCTCTTTTGGCCTCTGTGCTGACGTTTTGATAGCAAGTCCACAAGATACCTGGTACCACGTATGCGCAATCGCAAGCGTCGTCCAGTACATGGGATAAAGAGAGTCACGATAGTAGCGAAGCTTCGTTCAAAGCGAGGTTAGAGGGTCTTCAGGACCCGACGAGCACTAATTTGTATCTAGAAGGGTTCGTTTTTTCCATCTTCACTTAGGGGTCGTCTCAGCTCACTTTAACTTCTAGTTTACCGCTCAGCATAGACGAACCGGTCAGTTTGCTTTTTCTCGCTCATAAGGTCCCTGACGCCAATCACCTGGTTAGACTCTGTCAGCTTTAGTTTCTCCGCATCGTATTAGCAGTAGTCGTTTCTTCCAAACGCGTCTTAGTAACCCCCCTCGGGTCATAGCATTTGTCAGGTAAGTTCGGTGAGCAGGGGCGTACCTTGGGACTTTTCTGAGGAATTGCCTTTAGGTTAGAAACCCGTATTGGAGCGGAGGAAGTGATTGAGCGGTTACACGGCCGAATGGTCAGGGGGTGGAACGATCCTGGGAGTAGGATTTCTGTTCGGTTTGCGGATACGACTGAACAACGTGAATTGAGAGTACGTGTCTGATACTTTCTGGCGTTCATCGACTTGACAGAAAATTTAGCGCTCCGAACGGTTAAACAGGGAAGGCGACTCCCCCTCGAGGCTATCCTTGGCACAGGCCTCTCTTTTAAACCTTCGTGGCCAAGAATTGCGATTGAAAAATGGTCCCCCAGCGGCGGATTATCCTGTGATCGGGCGTGGAAATCACGCCCAGCTCGATCTTCGGTATTCAAGCCCATTTAATACCCCATATCAGGATAGCGACTTCGCGATAGATTATTCTCGTGCACCACTTCACCCAGGTTTACCTTCGCAACCACAAACCCCATCTCATCATGTCCAATTTCCGCACTACAATGATGTCATTACTCTCCCACCTCCTGGAACCGTCGACCCTACCATGGCCGCTTTACTTTCCACGTTGCGAAACAACGGCACCCCCTTCCACGCTAAAGGGGGCCAAGGGAATATGGACGACGCGATCTACATCCACCAGCAGCAATCAATCCGTACGGGTGGTCTTAGCCAAGCTCACTACGGCAGGAACTATGTAGATGTGCCCCCTAGACTAAATCAGGCGCACGCTGGGTACACGGCCGCTGAAGACTACATCCTCCGTGCACACACGGACTCTACCCAGAGGAGGCGACCTACGCCACTCGAACTTTCGCATCGTAGAAAGGGGAGTGATGCAGCTGGGGCGAATATTGCCATCGGACTCCGCGGTCATCGTGCTCAAGCTGCGACCATCCAGTTTCCACACACTCAGCAGCAGACCTTCCACACTACTCCTTCCACTAATGCCGCTACGATTACCGAGGCCGAGTTTCATGCTTCGGGTGGAGATAATACCGTCCTCGGACGGGTACATGCGACCCTCGATAATGCAGCTCACCACTCGAATACCGGGAGGAACGGCCGCACCTCTATGGCACCTCCACCGTCCATTAGTACGCGTATTCAGCGCGAGCCAGTCTTTTCTCAAGCCCCTTCGTCTCAAACACAAAGTTCCACGCAATTTGTTCCTCGTAATACGTTCCAGCACTCGCATATGCGCTCTACTACTCTCCCTCCTCGCTCTTCGACCAATTCGCACCAGCACCAACGTCACGTTCAGCACAGCAGCATGAGTATCCCCAGCTCCAATAATCGTCACAACCAAGCACATCGGTATAATGCTAAAGGTGACCCAATCGCGGTTTACGATGGGGATCATGCACCAGGCATTATCAACCCTAGCGCGATGGAGAGCAACTATGATTCCAAGGTACCATTCGAGAATACGACGGGTACCAACAACTATGCACTTCGTGGGACGCATCAATATGATGTCGACCCAACCTCGCCTTCCCTTGTTTCTCCTGCTCTCACGTATACTTCTCAGTCGTCGACTGCCCTTAGTCCTGCGACTCCGTTCTTTGGATCGTTCGCTGGCCACGGGGAAGTGTTCGAACGGACGGCTGGGACTGCACCAGAACTAAAGAAGACTAGGGCGGGGAGTCGATGAATGTTGTCGTGTTATAATAGGGTGATTTCGCCTTCGCTATTCAAGTACAAGGACATTCGTTATCGTTATTATTAAATAAATTCGTAGTACAGTCGTATTCAAAGTAAAACTAGTGTTGGTGTCAAAGAATAATAATAGTAATGTTGTTGCGACCATGATGGTTTGCGTGGTGTGTTAGTCCAACGAAGACTCAGGTTCCTCGCAAGTCAGACGATGCATTGACGATATTCTTAGGTCAAAAGGTATTATTACCATGCTACGGAGAACTACGCACATCAAATTGTGAAGGACAAAGCGTATTGTAAAACGGATAAGGATAATAGACAGACTTTAACGAGAGTGATCTACCCGACGCTGGGACGGGGCTAAGGAATATATGCTATAAACTAGACGTCCATGAGAATTTATAGTGAATGAAATACGGATAAGAATAGTGCAACGAGGGAGGTCAAATTGGTAGGGTCAACGAGTAGTGCATCGGAAGATTAGAAGGAGAGGGTGAGAGGATGAATCGAGAACGAATAGCATAAGGGGACAGGTGACAGAAAAGGGACGAGTTAATGCTTTCAACGTCAAAGGAAAGACTTAAAGGAAAACGGGGAAAGAAGGGGGAATAGTGAGTGGGTAGGATGCAAGGAATAGAACGGGAGTGGATGAAGAATTGTAAAACGCGGCTGCAGCTGCGGGACCTAGGTAGAGGTATAACACCGGTTCCGAAGATACATTTGGATTCTTCGACCTTCGGATTCATTACCGTCTTCGGGCCAGTGTTCAGCTTCAACGGGAACAACGGCAACCCGAACCCAACCCAATTGCACCACCACGTCCACGTCCACGTCCACGTCCACGTCCAAAAGTCCAACGGACTCGGGTTCAATCCAAACCCAAACTCAACGGACTCTCATACTTCCATCCTATACCCATATCCTTCAACGCCTTCTCCATAACATACATACCCTCCAAAACCTTTTCTTCTTCAAGTCTTCGTCCGACGATTTGAACGCCGATGGGTAGACCATGCATTTTATCTGCGTTGTATATGGAGTAGGCGGCTTCGCATATTGGGTTAGTTGGTTGGTATGTTTGTGGGGTTTCTTGCGGTGCTTGGGGGTGGGATTTGGTTTTGTCAGTGGGATATGGGGTGGTTGAGGGGGAGGGAGAGGCGGTGGGTTGGGGTAGATAGTCAAGGGTACTGTTTACTCGGGTGACGGGGAGGACACCAGCGGTGTAGTCGAGCTAGAAAATATCAGATTTGTCAGTACTATTGCTCGTATTCCAATTCAAAAAGGGAAAGAGGGAGGCTTAGAGCACATACCAAACTAAACAAAAAAGTATACCCAGCACTCAACAAAGTAGCCTTTTCCGAAGTCCCATGTTGAACGGCAGGTAACGGATAAACGGGTGTCAAAACGAAATCCAACCCATGATAAACCCAACTTTCGTGCCATTGTGCTCTGTAGTCGTCTCGTTGTTCGACGAGTTGGCGTTGGGTTAGGATGGTTTGTGAGTGCATTATTGAAGCCAATTCGGCGTTGATGGGGTCTTTGTGGAAGCGAGAGAGGGTGGATAGGAACTTTTTGAAGAGACGAGGGAGGGAGAGGAGGGAGAGGATTGCGAGGACGGAGGGGTTGAGACGTTCGGTTGGTTGCGTTGCGTTGCGGATTTGTTCGCCTAGAGGAGGGTGTTGTTAGATTGGGTCTGTGGTGATGGAGGGAATGGCTTACCGCCATCTGAAAAGAGGAGTTGGTATCCGATGTTAAGACCTTGGCTGATATTCGGTGGGTGGCTAGAAGAGAAAGTCGCATATAGTTAGGAAAACTTGCGAGACGAGGATGAGGACGCCCTTACTAGTCGACGACTTCGTGTCCTTGCTGCTTCAATGCGGCCACAACGTTCGCCAACGCACGTCTGCATGCAGGTGTTGGCGGGATGATGCCTAAAGAGATGTCAGTCAACTAAAACCCGTAAAATATTATGGAACCATACCATCACTCCATATGACGCCCCACTTCAACTTCCTCCCATCCTCTCGCAGGTCGACAGGCCTCCACGGCAGTGGAATACACTAAAACAACATCAACACCCATCTAATGAACCCGACAAAGCACTTACGGTATGATCATAATCCCAAGGTTTCGCCAACACGACTCTTCTCGAAAACTCTTCCAGGTCGTTCAAATTCTGCGCAAGCGGGGAGGACACTAATGGTATCGCCTCCATCCCAGGTAACGACGAGGCGTTCCCCCAATTGGGGAACCTCCCCGCACTAGCCTTCAGCGAATAGATTCCACAACAATGTGCTGGGTATCGTACGCTCCCGCCTACATCCGTACCTATTTCGATCTTGGTACCACCACATGCGACGAGGGCAGCACCACCGCCTGTTGAAGCGCCCGGTGTGAAGTCCTTGTTATATGGGTTTGTAGTGACTCCGAATATATCGGAGGAGGTCTCAAGGGATAAAAGACCGGTTGGGACAGTGGTCTTCGCGTGGACCAGAGCACCGGTGTCTCGAAGGAGCTGGACCATTGCGGAGGATTTTTGGGCAGGTTTGTTGACATTTTGAGAAAACCCGATGGTTGTGTCGTGCCCAAAAATGTTAAGAGTATCTGGAAAAAACGAGAAAATTAGAACATATTCCGACAGAATGGAGGGAAAGTGATGAGAAATGGGGAAAATAAGAACCTTTTATGCTAACGGGAACGCCCATCAACAGTTTTTCTCTTGATCCGTCTCCGTCTTTGGTCGTGTCTGAGTCGGAGCCGGGGACCCAGTTCGCGATGGCAGGAGTTCGTAGGGACTCCTCGAACATTACATCCGAGAGGCAGTTCGTCTTGCGATGAGCTTGGATAGCCCGCTTGGCATAGACGCAGAGAACCTCTGGAGGAGCCAATTCGCCAGAATTACATCTCTGGACAATCTCTTTGATAGAAAGCGAATGAATGGCTTGGTCAGTTGGGGTTGAAGGGGATGAATATGACGAAGGGAGACTGTCGATCTGCTTCGCAAGTTGCTGTCGCTTCCAAGCGCTATATCACCCCGATAGATCGACCAAGCAAGAGCAGGAAGAATAATCGTCACATAAAGAAAGGCTAGAGCATTAGCACACCAAATGTCGTAAGTACGAAACCGATACACGCACCATGCCTTCTGGTGAGCAGACTGTGAAAAGGAAAAGATCATGATGACGATCCTTCCTGATATCTCGGATGTGAATCGGACAGGTAAAAAAACCCACACGACAAAGCGAAAATAAAGAGGGGGGGCAAAGGATAAAAATATGAAAAAAGCAAAAACAAAACAAACGAATGGGTTGGTAGGTCGGAGGTTATCGACTCAACGTTGTGCGCAAAAGAAAAAAAAGACTCTTCGTGGTGCTCACCTCAACTGGCTTTATAATAAGAAAAAGCTTGACTGGAAGGAAGGTCGTTGAAGTCAAAAGAAAATGTATTCCTCGGAGTTAAATTTCTTTAGCTTCAGAGTCCCCCGATCCAATCCATGACTAGTCCCTCGGATATCTTCCATGGCTGCTCGAGCTAGTCAAGAGTCCCAATTAGCAATTGAAGGAGTAAGTACAGTAAGTGACAAACAGGTTGAGCCCACGCCAACCGGCCTGTCCTTCGGTTTTTCCCGATCAGAAATTCTCACTGAACATCGACGACGATATCTGGACATCTTGACTTTAGAATTATACCACCTTCGGTCATCCGCATACCTTAAAGGTTGTCGAGAATCCCAACAACTCGGAGTTGGTCCTTAGTTATTACATTGTGCTTAGAGCTTATCTGAGCGCTCGTAGGGTCATACAAGCCGTAGTGACTCGAGGTGGCGTCCTTCGGACATGGGACCTTGCAATTGGGCATTGCGCCCGTTCCTACGACTCGGAGTTTAATGAAAGCATCGATTTACTCGAAGCCGAATGCATGGCTTCATATCATCTACCTATTAGGAGGTACTGTACTGGTTCGAACTTCGATTGGGATTTGCGGTCTTTCAACTTTAATTAAATCTGCCTCCGTTAGAAGAACAAGTTCCCTCCGTTGACGTGAAGAGGACAGTCGCGACAAGTGTGCAAGTATATGTACTTACATCCAACCGGATAATCAATCGATCTGGCGCTTGTCTCCTAACAACTGCTACTGCCCAGAGGTACAGATCAGTTACACTGCACATAAGTATGTATCTAAAGTTCAATCGCCGCGTAGGCTCATATACGCCAAGCTATCTACATTGTCCTGGAGTCGAGCACGATGGTATCACACTATTATAATTACATGACAAAAAACGGACGGCTAATCTTCAATTGGATCCACCAATCTCTCCCGGATTTTCTGTGCCACTGCGGGTCCGTATACTGGTATTGCGCCTACAAACAATGAATCAGTAATCGGAACACACGAGATAGTATGAGGGTCGGAGGAAGAGAATAGAAACTAGCGGTGAAGAGAAGAAGAAGACACAAGGTTGGGAAGCAAAGCGAAGAGAAGGTAATTATAAAGTTGGAACGAGGCTCACTTCCATGGAATTGATCACTAAAGTGAACTCCCTACACGAATCGAGACCTGGTTAATAGACGCAATCTATATCAGGAATCACAGCGATCTTACCTTGTGATAATCCCCCTTTCCATACGTCTCAAAAGTATCATTCCAGACTCCATAATGCTATCCAAGAACCATCAACACATCGTCAGAGAAAAACGATGGGAGCTACTCACCTTATGCCCCATGTTCCGAGCAAGCATCTCGTAATCAAAGGTAAAATCTAGTCATCAGGTCAGTTCAAGAAGACATCTCGTCATCGGGCATGTAAATACAACTGTCGATCAAGGTTGGAAAGAAAAAGTGGGGAATGGAGGTCGAAGGTAAAGGCTCTATCAATGGAAGAAATGAACCAAAGAAAGAGGGAAAGGGCACAAGGCGGTCGGGGTGGAGGTGGAGCCGAAACCAAAAGGTTGAATGACCACTGAACAAACGTGTAATACGTACCATTCGGATAGAAGATCTCGAAAACAGCGGATCGCGGAGATGGTGGCATCCACAACTGATGCTAAACACAAAGGAATTAAGCGCCCCAACAGGGACAGAAAACTATGAAGTACACCCACCGTCAACCCATTTCCATGTACCCCAACAATAATCGTACTCTCCGCAACAACTTCAATCTGTTGCTTCACGTTCAACTTCTCCATTTGCACAATCCTGAATTTACATATCCCTTCTTTGTCAAGAGCTTCAAGTGATTCAACCAATCGGTCGTGATCTGAAGTTATCAGCCTTCGTCCACCACCTTGACGTGATATATATGTGACAATCGGTAGTTCACCGCGCCCTCCTTGCGATATCGATGATTCAGATGATCCAGGGGGTACGGGGAGATACCCAACAACGTTTTGAACTAAAGTTGACCGGATAGGATTCCAGTAACCTTCGGGGACGCCAACGGCCATTGCCCCTGCAATCATCTTGTACCAAACGCTCCCCAGTGGACTGTACAACGTCAGTCATAATTAGAAACGACGAGAAGAGGAAGGGGAAGGTGGCAATAAAGACTAACTGTCGATGCGCAGATGCTCTACTGACAAGCATGACGCGTTCGAAGACTACCGTAGTTCCAAGTTTCGCAAGGTCTTCCCAATAATCTTGCTCTTCAATTAAAGTATCTGGGAATGCAGCGCGCATCAGAGGCGCATCAACGCCTGCTCTGTCACGCCATTTGCCTGGTGCGACGTTCTGTGCGGATGACATTCATTTGACGTAGATGAAAGAGTAGAATTAGCGGTAGTCAAGTCAAAAAATGTTTGACCTTTGAGTGATTCGAACTTTGTACTCACTGGGAGCAGAAATCGATTTGGTCTCGGTAATACCTCGGCCGCAACGTCTTCACGCAACGCGTTGTAGACTCTCCAAAATCCCAGAATTATCTCCCCCCACCAGTGATAGTAATGCTAGGTCAAAAGCCTATTAGATGGGAAAAGACGAGAAGAAAAGGGTGTTGGACATACTGTCATAAATTGAGGTCCATCGTACAGAATCACAGTAAAACCTGGTATATGTAACGCGTAATCGCCAAGAACTTCAGGCGCATCGCGTGGTGAAACGAAATCCAAGTTCTACAAGAGGTCTTAGCAAGCGCCCACTCTCATCATAAGACGCGTAAGAAATTAAACTCACCTCCTTGGTCGGTGTTGTGTCAATACCAGGCCCCACATTAATCGGTTTACTCAACAAATGCTCCCGTTGCGGGAACTTTTCATGCTCCGTCGTCAGGATATAGAGCGTCCCATTCTTCAAATATAGCTTGTCCAACATCGTAAATCCATGGACCACCGCGCGTCCTGGTATAGTCGTAAAGACGAATTGGCTTATCGTTTCGGTTTCCGGGCCAGAGAGGAGCTCGACATTAACGCCAGGTGATATTGGACGGTTGAGGGCTGGAAGAGGGTGAAAATAATCGTTCGTGGGAGGGCGGCGGAATGGGAGATGTAGAGAGACCTCTCGCCAGTTTAGGATGAGAAGTGATAAGACAATATTAGCACAGACGAAATAACCCAAGTTGCGACTGAGATATCGCATCATTGTCGCCGGGAAGGAGCCAGTAAACGGTACAGAGGTATTATCCTCTGTTATAGCTTGCCAGAGGGAGTCGAAGTTGACGAGTTTGTGAGGAATCTGGGCGGGAAAGGTCTAACCCGTCCACCATGCCAGATATTGGTATGAAACCTCGGCTATATTTGGCTCAGTGACGGGAATGCAGCACTTACGATAAGGCCAATTCATTGAATATGCCGATCACCCAGGCATGTCCGGTGGTGTGAACGAGAAGGGGACTTAGACCGCGATGCTGCAGTGATATCAATGGCACCTCGAGTGCCAGCCATGCTGAAAGTTCCGGGTGCGGCGTGGGCGTGCTCATCGGATACGTCACCCTAAAAACGAACAGTTTGAATAGGCCGTTGATAGAAGGAAATTTTGCCTTGTACAAACTCGGGGAAAGCTGACAATTGCCAACGTCGCGCTGTAGGACATCGGGGAGAAGTAAAAGTTGGACCGGCTTGGTTGCCTCGGCAAAATCCGACGTTATTTGACCGAAGATTTCAAGGCATTCAATTTTCCAATGTCGATTGGCAGAGCTCTAGAGAATGGTAAGACGCCTGAGCTAGAACGATTCAAGAGCACTCACTGGTGGTTTTTAGATCTATTCTAGGGTCCTTGCAGTCTGCAGAGCCGCTGGACAGCGCTGGACCCTTCGCTGGACCCTCTGCTTTCTCCATTTGGTCGCCAAGGGCAAGCGGTAATCACACTGCCTTCACCAGGCCTTGTACCCGCATTTTCGTCTCAAAAGCTTCACCATGACGTTCCTCCAACTCCCTGACGAGGTTCTCATCTTCATCTTCGAAGTTGCACATACCAATTCATCCGAAGCCGTTTACCGCTTGTCCCAAATCTGCAAACGGGTTCAACAATTCCTTCTACCGCTCTTTCTTAAGCGCATCGGTGTCCTTGCCACCCCGCTGTCGTCTCTGGACCCAGGAACAACTACATCCAATGGCGCATCACAGACTAGCTTGATTTTTGCGCGAAAACGGATACGTCTCCTCCCATTACTCAAAAGTACGGGTTATTTCCTTCACATCACGCACCTGAACTGTGCTTTTCGACATCGTGGTGCAGATTCGGAGGTCAGCCGGGTATTTGTCGAGGACATGCAAAATATGAGGGAATTTCTTACAGATCTAGCAGAGTTGAGGCACCTCACTCTGGACTTCACAGCAGTGGAGTTTTGGATTGCCACCGAGACAACTGATGGTGTGTGGTACAAGTCCTGTGGGGAGGAGTTGAAGAAGTTGATGGAGGCAGTCGGGAAGATGGGTGTGGAACAATTGGTGCTTCGAAGTGGTGTCCATGTCAGCCAAACCCGTTGGCCTATCGCCGTCCAAATTGAACGTAAAGTTCTGACTGGGGCATTGGATCCAGGGGCATCCAAGGACACGACTTCAGGCGCTAATGGAGAGAGAAACGGAGATGCCGTTTCTGGTGTAGAAGCAGCACACACAGACTCCCAATCTCATGCTCTCAACATTCACTCCATGATGTTTATGTATGGTCCAGCGCTCAGGACGACAAAGGAGTTCCTTTCCTCCGCGTTGGTTACCCACTTCTCCCTTGGCTACGTCACCCTGGAGAAAGTGGATTGGGGAAGAGCTCTGCCAATGCTCTCATTCCCCACGTTACAATCATTCACCCTGTCCCATTGCAATCTCCCGTTTGACCGCCTCGTCCAGTTTCTTGATCGACACCCGACAATCAAGGCGTTACGTTTGGGTGGAGGACTACTTGATCCACCTCCAGATCCCCTTCCGGAGGATTCTCTCCCAAATCTGCTCTCGCTTGTAACCCCAGCATCTCACCTCCATTGGTTGCTCCATCATAAGCGCCACACCCTCGTATCCCCTTGCATTCTCGTCCAAGTGTCACGTCGCACCCCATTCAGCAAGTTCCTACAGTCAATATCTAGCACCCCTTCGACCCTACACTCCTACGATGTGGCTTTACATATCACGTTAGAGGTCTACGCCAGCAGGCTCCTGCTGACAGACCTACTTTCAATAGAGTCTCAGCCTGAATATCGAGACTTCCTTCAATCGATCAAAGCTATTGAAATAACGTCACTCTGGAAGGAACTTCGAGAGTTCTGTCCCGTTCTTGCTTCGTGGCTCGCTCTATTCCCGGAGTTGCGCACCCTTGCAATCCCGATCCCGTCCTATCCCACACTCCCATCAAATATCAACCCTTTCGTTGAACAGTTGAAGAATCGGTGTCAAAACCTCCGCACCATCAGATTGCCGGATGGCATAGTAGAGATATTCCAAGGTCCGGATGGGCGTCGATACAAGCGCTTTGTATCATGATGGTGGTCATCCAATGGTATGTCGGCAGTTCGAGCGCAGTCTCGTTTAACCGTTTACTGCATTCCAGGGCCACGCCCAAGTTTTTGCTCAAAAGGCAAGCGATCCACTAGCTCTGGGTTTCCCCTAAAGCTTTCCTGCCGCATTTGTACCTCTGGAAGCACCAGGCCCATCATGTGCCCCTCCACCACCAAGTGTAGCGTATTCGAAACCCGCACTGGACGCTTCCTCGCCTGTGGGGAGGTTGTGGGGCGCCTGAGCGCTAACTTGAGCGTTGTGTTGACGTATTTGTCCATGGTGGCGGGAATCCTCAGCCCACTGTCGAAAGTCCCTCAAACTGGAACGCCTTCCGTCATGACCCTCGCCATTACCTTGTCTAGTCCCCTGGATGCTCTCTCCGGACTAGTTGTTGCAAGGCGCCGAAAAATAGACGAAGAAATGATGTCCCTCCAAGAAAGCATCCGGCGGCTTCGAATGGAACGGAACGCCCTTTCTCCCATCTATTGCCTCTCTCCTGAGGTTCTCGCGCAGATTTTCGTTGACGTTAGGGATGAATTTGAACTCGCCTATGTGGATATAGAACGACGTCGAGGGTGGACGGTGGTAGCGCAAATCTCTCAGTATTGGAGAGAAGTCGCGTTGGAGTCTTCCACGCTCTGGAGTACGATTAGTGTGGGCTTTCCTGGTGCTGAAGAATGGTTAACCCGTACGAAGGGAAGGCATATATCCATCTACACACTGCTCCCTACTCCGAGCAGCAACCATCTACGTAAACTTGCCAATCTGCTACAAGATATGCAGCGGATTCGTCATCTCACAATGGCGATACCGCATGATCCTCCCATTCAACAAGCCCTCTGGAATCTAGTAACTTCCCCGGCGCCTTCAATCCAATCTCTACACCTTATTTGTTCGAACCCCGACATCTCAGCCTCAACCATCCCCGAAAATCTATTTTCAAACGAAGCCCCACGACTTCAGGAACTGGAGCTTTCAAGCTGTAACCTTACTCCACATTCTCCCTTATTTGCAAACTTGACACATTTGTGCCTTTGGGATTGTTCTCCCCCATTTTCCTTACGGTCACTTCTCACCATCCTGGAAGCAACCTCACGCCTGGAGACATTCCGTATTCGCGGTGGCTTTATGGATTCTGATCTTGATCATGGTTGGCGATTAATAGATGGCCGGCCAACTCTCCACGATGCCATATCCTTACCCTTCCTCGAGTCTCTTCAGGTCGTTTCCCCATTTTCTCCTCAGGGCATTTCGCTAGTCGCACACCTCGTCCTCAAGTCCACGGCCCGCGTGGAATTCCAGGGGAGACCAGAAACTGCATCGTTGGCATCCTTCCTCCAAGTGCATAGATTAATTCGTCGGTCTCCCCCGATCGTTCACGGCATAGATTTCACTTTGGTACCAAATACTTCCACGATATCCTTACGGGCGTGGTCCGACATCAGCAGAGATAATCCCCTCTTGGTCGTTCAGTTAACATCGGCTGTATCCATTCGCAATATCTCAGGGCTATGGTCTGCAGAGTTTTCACAACTTCCATTATCAAACCTGCATACATTCCGTACGAATGTTAGGATCCCTCCTACGTTCTGGGAGGGAGTTTTCGCAAAGATATCCAGCCTCAGGTTCATCGTAGTAATTGGCGATGCGGCGCCAACTCTCCTTGATTTCCTCGTCCAATCCAGAGGTTCAAATGTCGGCGTGAATGCACCAGCTGCGACCTCTACTCCGAATCTTCCAGGCCTCCAAGGGGTTCAGATTGAAGAAGTGGACGTTCGTCGGTTGCCGCTTAAACAGTTTCTTCGAAATCTTGTGCACAGGAATCGATCTGGTGTTCCTCTCAACCACTTCAACATCCTCAACTGTATCAACGTCACGCCTGCATTGATTGCGCTCTTGAAAGGCCTAATTACGGTCAATTGGGACGGCAAAGAGAACAGAAACTCCGAGGAGGAGATTGACCTGCAGGAGCTCTTGGACATCATATAGTCCGGCATTAGTAGCCCGAACGCCTATAATCTAGCCTGCACTTCGCTTGCAAAATTTCAATTCCTACCCCCTCCTTCGAGATTGTGCCCGATGACCCCATTACTCGTTGTACGTCAGTGAAACATGTATAGGCGTTAATTTTGTATCTTATCTCCACATCAGACCTTTTCTGCTTCTATCCGGACATTCAAATTACTGTAGGGCATCCAACATCTACATACTTACGATATGTTCTCGAACTTTTAGATAGATGGCCTATGTTGATCCAGGGCGACCCATTTGTCTTTTTTTTAGGGAAACCCCACTCTGTTCTTTGGGGGTTGTAATCGCATACGGGTATACGTACCGTAAGGTCCTGTCTTTTCACATTGCGAGGTTCAGGGAATCTGATCAAACTTGCTGCAAGCAGGCTAAAGGCATTACCAATCGATGTCAATCACCTTGCCAATCATGCCGCGTTTCCTTCTTCGTCAGGTTCAACAACAGTCTTGGACGTCTTGGATTTTTGTGGCTCGGTGCATTGGCCCAAAATCTTCGAAAGCGTACGTACATAAACGCAGGGATGCAAGAATCGATTTCCAAAACCAAAATAAATAAATACAGGAATCTGCCCGTGGCAGATTTGAACTCGAGGCCTCAAGCACTTCTATGCGTACCACGACCTACGTTCATATGGACTTGCCAGGGAGGCCATGGCCAGGTGCATCTTTTCAGTTAAGTGGGTGAAGAAAAGCTGAGTTATCTCCTTCGGGTTGAAGTGGAGGTATCGGCAAGTGTGAGGATTTCATGCTCTCGACTGGCCATGCCCAATTCTTGACTCGTATGCTATAGCTCAGCGCTCAGGCTGAGCCTGGCCTAGGATTCTCTGCTCAGCGCCTACTTGGTGTGCCACGGCCAACAACCGTATCACCCCGATCTGGTTACAGCGGTATGTTCCGTGTGCCTCGAGTCGAAATAGAATCCCCGCACAACGTTCCGCAGCCGAAATCCAATTCAGCAGCTCCGTGTAGTTTATCCCAGG
This sequence comes from Pluteus cervinus, assembly GCA_004369065.1. Lineage (NCBI taxonomy): Eukaryota > Fungi > Basidiomycota > Agaricomycetes > Agaricales > Pluteaceae > Pluteus > Pluteus cervinus. Next base: position 56,101 of record ML208434.1, read on the forward strand.
TTTATCCCATTTCCTTATCATAACCGTTAGAAGGCGTCTCCAGCCCCATATCTTTGTGAAGAATGCCCACTCCTTCGTCCATTTCACAGAACCTTGCTAACTGGCTATCGGCGTTTCTCAGCAGAGATGTGTGTTGAGCGATGGAGACGGTATTTGCATCCTAACCATCAGAAGCGTGTTTCTGTGCGCCACCACCAGACTAGTACTTGAAGCTCGAGGCACGAGACTCGGAGGCACTGGTAACTATGTATGTGCACTCTTTCAAGAATGGTGAGTCACTATGGATGGGTATATCGGAACGGTATGAGGTCAATAGCTCTGGCAAGGTCCGGTCCACTATGAGCTGGAATTCGTAATCCCCATACAGAATACTGTACGATCTAGGAAGACTATTTACTGCGACAAACGTTGCCCTGCCCTGGTCTGCGTTGTGTCGCTAATGAAGGGAAGGGACCTCATTTTCATGCAGACGCAGTAATTCACAAAGTTTCATGGGATCCCGCTATTTCCCCCAGCCACCGTTACCCCATCTGGCGGACACATCGCCCCACAAAGTGGAGCAGACGACACGAGATCTCGAGGCTATCATGGGACTACATATCTACCTGCTATCACCAAACGACCCTGACTGGTGTGCCTCCAATTGTATAGCTGTCATCCACGATGGGCATGGGCCGTTACTGTTGAACTCCTACACAGAGGCGACACGTCAACATCTCTATAGGTAACGTTACCGGCAGGAGGCGGCGCCGAGGCGCTGAAGACAGAGGAGGGGGATCGAGCCCTTCTGCTGGCTCGAAAATAAGGTTGCCGTGTGCTCGCATTTCCTAATTGCACCATGTGGACAAAAATGGCGACACCGCTGGACGCTGCGACGTGATAGGCTCTTTACATAGTAAAAGGGGTGGAAGCCAGTAAATTGGCCCAACTCACTCCCGATCCCACATCTGAGCGGCCCATGTAAATTTACTGCTTGCAGTTCGATAGGTGTGTTGTACACAGAGCCGGAGTTAGAGTGTCATGTCAACGTTTCTATAGGTCGGCAAAAGAGGCACTGTGCGTCCGGATCCACTGCAAACATTGGCACCAGAACCAGGAGCCACAATATGGTCGATGCCTTGAGTGCTAGCCTTGCTGGGCTCTCTTACTGTAATACTACTCCCTCGTCTTTCGTGATCACTTCTCAGAATTGTGTGGTGCAGGACGAGTCATGGCGGTGATGAATCCAAGTAGGATATGACCGGCATGATAGACGGTACGTATCATCATACCGATTTCTATCCTTGTCTGCTGCGAATTTGAAGACTCGGAGAAGATATCGATGCGACATCCACCACTCGATTCGAATTCCGTATCGTAACCGCTTCAGTCGCTAGCTGAAGATTACAGCAGATTGGTGTGGATTGTTCATTGTCAACCCACTCAAGAACTTCGAGCTGTCGTGCAGGCGGACAGCCTTACACTTTTGCGAACAGGAATTCCTCTCCCTGGCTAACCCTGGCCACCGTGACAGGATAGTTGTTTCTGGAGATTTGAAGACTCATTCCGCTTGGACTAGAAAGCATGTAATCCTTGCCTATAGAGTTGCAGTAAGCCGCAAGCAGGGTTGTAAGTTCGAGTGTGTTGGTCATCGGGAACGCGTGAAAACGATCGCGATATCGAGAGAGTATCGAGAATTGAGATTTCCGGCACGAGATGATCACCACGATGTTTCGTTTATTTTTCGATACGGCGTAGTTTTTGCAACGTGATATTCAAGTCTGGACAAAATTCCTTGGCCAGTATAAATCTTGAGCTCCCACACACACACGTGTGCGGCGCATCCATCCGCAATTTTATTCTCCATGCCTACAGGACACATATTTTACGGGCCAGGCCCCGTATTTTCAAATTCAGCATCCATTTTAGTTGGTCCTGATCCGTAAAATAATGAGATCTTTCTTTTGTCTGACGTCAAAAGCGCCTCCAGCCCAGGACTAGCCCAGGCTGCATCGGTCAATTCAAACGGGACGTTTGTTCTGAGTAAGGCCGCGGCCCCCCTTCATTGACCCTTCAGCGGGTGAGTCTGAAAAAGATCGAAGGGTGGGATTCCAAAAGTCCCAAAGAGAGCAATCTCCAGATTCAAAGGTGCATAAGTATCGAGCAGTCAAATGCAAGCCCCACATCTTTCGCTTGTAGTGATTGCCGACTCTTGACTTGCCCAGCGACATTCTGGACATAATTTTCTACCTGCCGCCGACCAACTTGACTAGTGCGCCCACACCTTATTCGGAAACGACGAGGAGTTTGCTTCATTCATGGACTTTAGTTATTCATCCCCAGCGTGCTCAGGCTCGTCGATGAACTTCGGTTATCCGTCACCAGCGTGTTCTGGTTCGTCCACGAACTCTGGTTATCCATCACCGGCGTGTTCTGAGGAGGGGGAGGTCATTGCAGGCGAATGCACGGTAACGATCGATTACTTTTTCACTCACCAATCGCTGATAAGGCCCTCATCTCAGCAGCCATCAAACGAAGAGGGATTCGAGGAGAGCATCTCCATTTCAACCGCCTTCAATCCAGAATCCCACTCAACAACACCCGATCTCATCTTTTCCTCCTCTGATTGCGTTCTGTTCTACGTCGACATGGAAGTAGTCGCCAAGGCGTGTCCGCCAGCCTTTCAATCTGCGATATCGGCGTCACCTGTGTATGACCTGACGCCTGGGTCCACGAGAATCATCCTGATTCACGAGACATCTCCAGTGCTAAACGTTATACTCCATGCGCTATATGGTACATCGTGCGCTCAACACTCACCTCCATTCAAAACGCTGGTCGATGCAGTTGATCATATGCCTCTCTACGACATCTCTCCAGCCGCCCACATCACCTCTTCCTCCCACACATATGCCGCCCTCATCGCCTACGCGCCCGTCTACCCGCTACAAGTCTACGCTCTGGCTGGGCATCATCATCTCTATGACCTAGCCGCGCCTACATCGTCGCATCTCCTCTCATATTCACTTCCGTCAATGAGCGACGAGACTGCGCAGAGGATGGGATGGCTCTACTTGAAGCGACTCTTCGATCTTCACATGGATCGTTTTAACGCGTTGAAAGGGATGTTGCTTTGCCCCCCATATCCCCACGCAGCGACGAGGGATTGCTCGTTCACAGACCAGGCAAGGTTGACAAGAGCTTGGGCCCTCGTTGCAGCGTACCTCGCTTGGGATGCTCGTGCAGGTTCGTCGCCGGGTTCCACATCCCAGTATCTCCGTTCTGACAGTTACGTTGCAACCTAAGACTTATCCACTCACAGTATCAAGCAGGCATTTAATCCCTTGATGGATGATCTGACTTGTCAGGTGTGTAGAGAATCCCTGGAAGGAAAGATACATGAGATTGTTGTAAAGTGGTCATCTGTAAGGGTGAGCAAGACTTTTCATATATTTCTGACCTTTGTTCTGAGAGACCGCATTCGGGTCTATTGTAGCGCACCATCTGAACGCACCACAGTCGAACGTGCTTCATTACCTCCGGCCTTCCGTAGGAAAATTCGGCAGGAGTCTCCTGTAACAGTAACCGCGTCGATGTCATTAACCTATCGCGCTTAGTTTGCTATCCATGTTGCTATCCGTGTTGCTATCCGTGTAAATACCGTATCCGTCGTCTCTTTATGCATGAAATCTTCCAATTCCACATATCGTAGGCGCTGGTGGGCTCGAGCAAGCGTTCGAGGCTATCTGTTCGAAGGTGTAACGTTATTCATCTCCCTTATCGGACCCATCAGTGAAGACCAGCAAGTACTTCTGTGACGGTCGAATAGCGCCCTGAACTTTGGGGGTCCTTTGGCATGAGATAAGGGCTCAATAACCCCGTGTCATTGTGACCGGAGCATCCGGAGGTCACTCAGAAGGGTGTAAGTTTGCCATTGATACTTCTGAACACAGTAATGTCTAATCTGGGGGCCGTAAAAATTGTAAGTTGGAAGATTCGGAACGAAGACTTTCGGAGATGATATGTGATATGTCAGAGTGTACCTTACCCGGCGGAACTCGAGTGGAGTGAGTTGGGCGACAGAGACCTTGTTCGTAGAGAGATAAGGTGGATATAGGGAGTCAAGGTTGATATAGAGAGTCGAGGTGATATAGGGAGTCGAGGTTGATATATGATACCAGAAATACCCTGACCTCGAGGTAGCACCGGGTCTCTTCGGAGTTCGTGACTCAGTTTTTGAGGTACTGATCTTGATGATTATCTTCTGAAGTGCGAGAACGTTGGCATATAGCACCACAGGAGTCGTTTGAGCGACGGTGTAACACCCCACGAAATCGCGCGATGAGAAGGACAAAGTCAAGAGGAAAGTTTGACACTCCGACAGGTTGAGAAGGGACGCACCGGTACCGGCCATGCTCCTAAATTACCCGAGTTCTACAGCCATGTATACCATGCAATCTCTAAGGGATCAGTCTCTTTGAAAGGGGCTTGGAGGCAGCAAAAAATATCGATATCGGTCACTATAATGGCGAAAGCTCGGTCGGGGGCAAGTCGGGGGAGAACTTGAACAAGGATGAAAAAAAGCCTGATGTCGGAGATACTTAGTTGAAACTTGAATGTGTGGGCCACCGATTGCGAGGCAAACCGAGTCCGTTAGAGTACACAATATAGTTGAATTCCAAAAACTTACTACCATCTGTACTTGTACTAACTTGTACATAAGTAGCTGTTGCACGTCGCCGCCAACCGAAGGCGGCCTGGTGGGAGAAAGGCTCGGCAAGTGCCGCGCGAAGTCCGGCGTCCAAGGTGTAATAACCCGGCTGGATCTTTGCATTCGAACGGGTGGGCCAAATCGTTTGGTTAACCTTTATCGCGACGCAGATACTTGGAAGGTGCAGAAGCTGAGTGATTGTTATTAATCATCGTGCAATAAGTTCAACAGAATTCGCCTCATAATGATGGCCAACTTGGATGAACCGAACTTCCAACGTATCCGACCTGCCAGCGGACGGCGTCCTTCAGTAACAAGCTCATAGGACCATGGCCACTCCTCCTCGTGCTATTCTGATCATCTTCCAGAATCCTATTACCAGCCGTTTTTCCCATCCACCTCATTCTTCAGATCGATGCCACACGCGGAGCAGAATGAATGACAGAACCACTCATGAAGTGGAGTCGTGGAATGGGCTTGATCGTGGTTTATATCAGTGACAGACTTAAAAACCTTTTCTACAGTATGATGGAACTGGCCTAATGGCACGGCGGTAGATGTGCCACGCCCGAGGAGCTCCCTCTCTCGAAGGTGGACGAATGTTGAAATACCTGATAACGATAGGGACGAACTTATATCCGAGTCCCCCTACAATATCGAGGAGTTCCACGGGGATACCGCATCCTCCGAATTGGATTCACCATTGCCGATGTCGAGCCAAGCCCTTTTTTCGAGGGTGAGTTAGTTCCAGTGATCGTCCGGACCTCCATCATACCTCGGGGTTTTGTGCGTAGGCGTCCAGTCGGTAAGCCACTCATAATTCCGCCATATCAATGACCTTGTTTTCCTTAGTGGATTTACTCCGGGACTCGATCTAGGGCTGAATCACCTTTGTCGCTCTCGATTGAAAGCCCGAATGAACCCTCGACACAAAATGTGAGTGCTCTAGCAGCCATCAAGGATTTAGGTAGAAATGCTGTTTGCAGAGCGTGAGGAACAAGAGCTGCGTGCAGCCTGAGCGTATGCTGCTTCGCCATAAAGGACGTCATTCGCCAGATCTGAGGTACCAGATAGGAAGGGGAGTACACGGAATCTGATTTTCGAACTCGGTTACTTCCACTTGTGAAGCTTAAAAGTTCCTCTAATGGGTGATCGATCAAGGGTATCCAAGGCTGCCCCGTCCTGGAACTCGAAGATCACCCTTTTCACCACCTCGAATCAGACGAATACTGGTACTGTACGTACCATTCTTGATAAGTATTATTGATGACAATCACCTGTCTTCCACATGAAGTATGCATTCTTCCTTCAACTTGTCTGATATAATGTTGCGGAACCAAGCGGCCAACTATGTACAGTAGGAGTTCTCATGCCACTGCGTTGATCACAAAATTTATGCCCCGAGGAAAGGTCCTGGCCCCAGCTGATTGCCAACTGCCAATGATACCCTGGCAGCCACAAGAATGGAAGTGGAACAAGGCCGAGATGAGGACTGGACTTGTCGTGCAGCAATTCCTGCGTCCAGCCAATGCCTGAATAACGTGGATTGAGCGACGGGGCTCCAGACCCGGTGGCAGCCGCTGTTGTTCACACTGCAGGTGTTGTTATAATACCCCGGATTACCCTGGCCGGTACTTCGAATATGATTGAACTTACTCATCTGCACTGGTTATCAGAAAAGGGCTGAATCGACCCGACTTTGGAAGTAGTTTGAGCCAGCTTGCTGGATTTCACCCTAATTTGCCGGCCGCGGAGAGCCTATCAGGTTGCAACTTACACGCTTATCAATGATCTGGCGGCGAGATGAAAACTAGGAGCTCCATTCAATAGAACATTAGAACTTTAATGCCTACCTGAATAACCTTTTGGGTAACTGAGTAGTAACTATGAACATACTCTGTGTGCAGCGGAGGTCGCCGATTGTCAGTGATAGAATGGAACCCCACTTGTCTTAATGCTTTCGGGGGAAAGAGTCCCCGAAGACGTATTTACAGTAACATACGTGGTCCGGACAGTACAACTGCCTCCGGAGGTTTCAATTGAAACCCACTTATCTGCGAAATTAAAAGGATTACGATATGGCATAACAAGAACTTAGAAGGCGCAATCCTTGCTCATAGAGTTCAAGTCGAGAGGAAGGCGGAACTTTTGGTCATTCGGATTGAAGGTTCGAAGCCATGACTCCGGGCACGACACAACCAGCACGACGAGTCATTCTCAGCCTGTGGGCACGCTTTGCAGAGAGGTGTCGTTTTTGACAGGCCTAGTACACTAAGCACAGCTGGAGTTGGGACTTGCAACTCTTTTGCACCGTTTGATTGCCGAAACAGTTCAAACATTTGGAGGATGCTGTTCGACCACGTACATTTAAATTATAAGCTCGGTCGTTCATTGTTACCTCATTCGTTGACCCTGTGCGGATTTAGTCACTTGGGTACTAATCCAGAAACGGTCGGGGGTTGAGACTTTAGATAACCAATGGAGGTGCCTGTGTTGCGCACCAATGCGTTCTGTAAAATGATATAAGTATCTAGACAGAGGCGACAAGCAAAAGACTGGCCCACACCTACCTCGTAGTGGTTGTTAGTCTCTACCTTGCTTTGCTCATCCTGGAAAGATCGTCGTGTCCAGCCCGGAAGATATGAGAGACTTTTATCCTGGTAACACTCATGCCGAACTTGGTCGCTGTACCCACATCCCCGGGCGAGGAAACGGTGAAGCAAGGGACGACCTGCCAGGTGATCACTCACCGACTCCATTCACAGGATGGCAAAATATCATCAGCGAAGTCACGGTAATGAACATTCATTTATCTACTCACCAGTCGCTAACATCTTCCGGGTAGCTTCACCATGGCGGGGTTTCCGAACCTCAAACACTCGCCGTTTCAACTGCCTTCAACCCAGAAACGAGCCTAACGGAACCAGACCTCATTTTTTCCTCCTCAGACCGTGTTATGTTCTACGTTGATATGGAGGTCATCAAGAAGGCCTCTCCACTGGCGTTTCAATCCGTAATTTCTGCTTCACCTCAATACGATGCGCCGCATGGTTCCATGAGGATTATCCTCGTCCAGGAAGCATCTCCTGTGTTGAACGTCATGCTACACGCCCTACACGGTACCTCATGTGCTCAAAACTCACCAACATTCGAAACGCTGGTTGATGCGGTGAACCACATGCCTCTCTACAACATCTCTCCAGCCACCCACATCACATCTTCCTCCCACACCTATGCCACCCTCGTCGCCTACGCTCCCCACCACCCACTGGAGCTCTACACTCTAGCCGGTGAACATCGTATCCACGAGCTTGCTGTCACCACATCATCGCATCTCCTATCATATCCACTTGCTTCGATGAGCGATGAAATTGCTCAGAGGATGGGAACGCTCTATCTAAAGCGGCTCTTCGACCTTCACCTGGATCGCCTCAGCGCCTTGAAAGAGTTGCTGCTTCGTCCCCCACATCCTCATCCACCAAGAAGAGATTGTACATTCACGGATCAGGCAAGTCTGACAAGAGCTTGGGCCATGGTCTCAGCGTACCTTGCTTGGGAGGCTCGTGCAGGTTCGTTCGATTCTATCGTCTTTCTAAGTTCTCTGATGATTACGTGAAAACATAAGATTTGTCGACTCACCGTATCAAGCTGACGTTCGGTCCCTTGATTGAGCATATAACTTGCATGCTCTGTAGGGAGTGCCTGCAGGCCAAGCTACAGGAGATTGTCGTAAATTGGGCTTCCGTAAAGGTAAATCAAAACACCTTCCGTTCGCTGGCCTGTGTCCTGAGACGTTTTATTGTAGCGCACCATCTGAACCACAGAGTAGTCGAGTTTTCTTTCTTCAAATGACCTAGAAACCTTACTCCGTCGTTTTCGTCGTGCTTTAGCCTACCTATATGCTATTCATCTACCATGTTGTCTATCGTCAGGGCTTTGAATACAGTCTTTTGATAATTGCACAAATCGCACCGATCACCACGAGGACTTCGAGGAAAATGTTCAGAAAGACAGGTGTTTGAGGTAAGGTTTGGGGGTGTATCTGTTCAACAGAACTCCTCTGCCCTATCAGGTCGATCAGCGATATTCGTACCAGCCTCATGTACAGGCGAATAATAGCCCCTTGACCTGGGCGTCTACTCGCCCGGATCCTGTGGGTAATGAAGGCGCCTAGATCG
>ML208434.1:66371-77080 GCA_004369065.1 Pluteus cervinus
ATCAGTTTTTCATGAAGGCCAAATCTTGAGCCATTTCGCCTAAAATATTTAGAAAATACATCTGTAGACTGTAAGCGACGGCTAGCTCTTAAAAAGCGTCTCAAACGCTTTTTCAACACTTTTTAAGAGTCGGCTAGAGCCAAGCGAACTACCCGAATTACAGATGATAGAATAGAGAGCGGGGCTCGACGGGGTGACCTACAACCTGAACGTGTCGATAGCCCAGCCGAGCGATCGTCCATATGCACCCGTAGGTTCGAAGCCCCACTTGTCTTACGAAAAGAATGGATCCATTGTAAAGAATAACAACAGGGCGTAACATTTGCCCATAGAATTTGTAGACATGCAAGTGGCAAGCCGGGTAAGGCGCCCGCAGGAGAATATCAAATGGAATTCCTCGTTCTTCGGAGAGGACATGATCATCACGACGTGTTTAGGTCATTAGGAAGGCGTCGTTCGTAATGCCTACATCAAGTAGGTGCCCACGTTTAGGCGTCAGACGAACGCGACATCGCGTCCGGGCTTTCTCTTCGCATCTAATTAGCGCGAAGAATTCAAGGATTTGAGAGGATTTAGATGAAGCTATACACTTACATTTGGTCCGTATAATGTAGGGATTTCTCCGGTTAAGCCGATGACGTGAACACACAAATTGCGCCTGGTCCACTTCAACAAGAGAATTAAAGTTCGGAACTCCGCGAGCCCATTCGTTGGCCCTTGTGCGGGTTATACATTATCATGTGTCCAGATAAAGTCGACTGGGGTGGGATTTCAGTTGTGCAATTGAGTACTGCAACACAGAAGGGCTGAGCGCCAACGAGTTGTGTAGAATGATAGATAAATATCAAGGATGAGGCTGCAAGCCTAACAGTGATGCCCCATCGTAGTGGCTGTGACTCGCTCACCATTATTCCCAAGAGGTCGCCATGTCCAGCGCCGATTTTCATCCTGATAATACTGCTGCCGAACATATATGTTGTACCCGTATGTCAGGGCCAGGAGATGGTGGATGGGGGGTCAGATATTCGATGGACTCGTCTTATCCATCGCCAGCCCCGTCTGCAGGAGGAGAAGCCATTGTCAGCGAAGTCATGGTCAGAAGAGTTCATTTATCGACTCACCAGTCGCTGACATTCTTCCAGTAGCTACAAAATAAAAGGGATCCCGAGGCTCGAACAGTTTCCATTTCAACAGCTTTCAACCCAGTGACCCATCCGACGGGACTGGACCTGATTTTTTCCTCCTTAGACTGCGTTCTGTTCTACGTTGATATGAAGGTTATCGCAAAGGCTTCTCCGCGGGCTTTTCAATCGGCGATCTCTGCCTCCTCAACTCACGAGCCGCCTGGAGTCATGAATATCATCCTCATCCAGGAGACATCTCCTGTGCTAAACGTCATGCTCCACACCCTATATCGGACATCGTGTGCTCGACACTCACCTACTTTCGAAACACTGGTCGACGCGGTCAACCACATGCCTCTCTATGACATCTCTCCAGCCGCCCACATCATACCTTCGTCTCACATTTATGCCACCCTCGTCGCTTACGCCCCACTCTATCCACTAGAACTCTATGGTCTAGCCGGCCAACATCAGATCCACGAGCTTGCTGTCGCCACGTCGTCGCATCTCCTCTCGTATCCACTTCCCTCCATGAGTGATGAAATCGCTCAGAGGATGGGGGCGCTGTATCTAAAGCGGCTCTTTGATCTCCATCTGAATCGCTTCAGCGCATTAAACGAGATGTTACATTCTCCCCCACATCTTCACGCACCGACAATAAAATGCACATCCGCAGACCAACGAAGTTTGAGAAGAGCTTGGGTCCTGGTTTCAGCGTACCTTGCCTGGGAGACTCGTGCAGGTTCGTTTGGGGCTCTTGGTCCCATTATTTTCTGAGTCCTCTGACATTTACGTTACATTATAAGATTTATCGACTCACGGTATCAAGTTGGCGTTTGGTCCCTCAATCGAACGTCTAAGTTGCCAGCTTTGCAGGGGATCCCTAGAGGCCAAGGTACATGAGATTGTCGTAAAATGGGCTTCCGTTAAGGTAAAGTAGAACTCCCCCTTCACGTACCGATATGCTGAAGAGCTTCATTGTAGAGCACTATTTGATTCACGAATACCTTAGTCGAGTTTACTTTACTGCTGTCGGCATTCTGAACGAAACATCCGTATGTGGTCTGGGACTCCGTCGATTGTTCGTAGTTTGCAGTGCTTTAGCTTAGCTGTCTATTGTGCTATCTGTATTGAACGTCAGGGTTCAACAACCTTTTCGCTGATTGCACAAAACTCACCAGTCGGCACGAGGATTGCGTGGAAAATTCCAAGGAAGGCAGGGTGTATCTATTCAACCACAACGGAACAAGAATATTCTTCTGCCTTATCAGGACGGTCAGCGGATACCGTAACACAAGCGAATAGCATGCCTTTGAGCTGGGTGCCCGTTAACCCATAGAGGAACAGCGCCCGGAGTTGTTCCAAGATGACCATCTGGATAGAAGCGTACTGGTACTGTACTGCATCTCGGGCAATCTGCACAAGAGATAATATTCCCAGCTTCCTAAGCGAATTCGGAAGCAGTGTCGACTCACCTCTCTTGTTTAATTGCTCGTCCCCAACGGTCATTATGATGCGGGTTGATCTGGTTCAGCGTTCCAGGCTCGATTACGGGCGCGCAACCGTTTAGGGCGAGAGGATCTGGGGTGCAAACTTTCGGAGATACTGTATGCCAGTACAAACACCACCTGAATGTAGACTGGGAAGAGTAAGGCAACCCAATAGCCCCTCTCAATTGAAAAAAAAGTTGGTCGTTGGTTATAGGGTCCGCTACCAGCCAACTTTTTCCAACGAGTTGAATTGAAAGTTCCTAATAATTGGAAATTGAGTACGGCTAATGGAATTGGCTGAGTCCATGTACAAATTTGCGACACACTAAGTATACCGATGCGTGGAATGGGGAACGAACGGACAGCGAAGTTCTTACCAGAAAGATCCCTGGTGTGATGCAGATTCCGAGCTGGCTCGATTCCACCCTACTGGATTGCAACCGTGTTGACTCTCCGCATAATATTGCCATAAAGGTCGGTTGGTTGAAGGCGTAGTATAGAATCCATCGAATTTGCGCTTACAGTATGTAGTTGAGTGGAGTCAACAGAAAAATTTAGTCTCCGACCGTACGGGTCCTCCCCACGTACATCGTACCGTGCTTCGTCTAACCAACCATTGAGGCACACCATCTATGAGTTCGAATTCAAAGTTTTAAGGCCTCGTATCAACAGTACAACGTGCATGCATGCAGACCGACTTGAAACTTTGCATTACGCGAAGATAGTGTGGTGGTACTATAGTGCTACAGAACCAACAACCCTAGGCCTCATTCACCAAGGTATTGGACAGGAAGGGATATGATAAATATATGGTGTAGTGGAAGCAAGGATGAGAGGAAAGGTACATAGATGGAACACGAAGAGGGCGAGTAGGAAGGTGGCAATGTAAATGAAAAACGAAAAAAAAAGACAACCGGAGCACAGGTTATACATCTTCTAACGAAAAGAAAACATTAGATCAATGACAGTACAATTACACGGCGTATACAACTAGATGCCCCGAAAATGAATAACCAAGAACGCAGAGTTCATCAGCAAGGGCGTTGAGGAAGCAATGAAAGAAAGACAATTAAGATTGCGCACAGTTAATGCACCCTCTCAGAGTATAGTGCTCGAAGCTATTGCGACGCAGCAATCCCCACATTCGAACCTCCGTGTCCATCAACTTGGCCAGTGACGGTTAACCAAGCCTCCAACCTCCTCCCTAATTCTCCGCCCCTCCCACCGCATATATCGCCCGTCCCAGACAAGACCTGCTCCTTCTCCTTCTCCTTGTCAAACGGCAACTTCGACGTTGTAAGCTTCCTTAGGTCCACAACAACCGAAGCCCCACGGCCATTAACTTTGCTCCCATTAACGCCATTTGTTGCCCCCGAAGATGCATTGACACCGTTCGAGGCAGGGGCAGCGGTTGTCCCATTCAACACCAGCGTCCCGGGCACCACCGACCCCAGGCTTCGCACAGGACTAGCCAATCCCTCCACTGGCGGTGAAGTGGGAACCGACATGTCATGGTCCTCTGGAACACCTTTCCGACTAACGAGGTTCTTAAACCACTCGTCCTCGTGTTCCTCGGGTCCCAAAATGCTGTCAACCAGCCCTTCCTCCCAACCATCCCATTCCGCGAATCGATGGCACATCCGGAGCCGAGTACCAACGGACTCGTAGTAAAGCCATTGCTTGGCTAGCTCTTGTAGTGGAACAGGCTTGATTGTGGCTGATGATGATACGTGTTTAGGTGGCAGCACTGGAGAAAATGCACCAGATGCGATATCGATGACAGCCTTCCTGAAAAGGTTGGCCGTGAACGGGCTAGCCTGAAGGCATGGTGGCAGATGCGTGCACTGCCAGAGTGGTCTCGTGGTCGTAGATTCCCAATCAATGACACATGTCTATCACAAAGGGTAAAAGTTAACGGATGTTAAAATGCGTAATGAAGATAGGGACTTACGATTTTAGTATGGTCCTTGGCGTCAACAAACACATTTTCCAGACTCAGGTCGTGACAGTCCAGGCTGAATTCCTCCTGCGGCCAGCCCCCAACACCATTTTCCGCCACTGTCCCGCCACCGCCACTATCTTGAAGACCAATGCTCACGAGCCGTTCCATTACGTCCTTCCACCTGGCCGTCTCCTTCTTCACAGTATCCTCCCGAACTTTCATATGCGCCACCAAAAACGTACTCCTCTGCATCCTCCGATAATCTCGATACATCGCGTCACCGGGTCCCTCCCACTCCTCCTCACTCTCCTCCAAATCGTACTCGTCACTATCATCACTCTCGTCCCCGGGCACCGCGTTCAAATGATGATGACGCGATGATAGAATCTCGTCAGGATCAAGATGTAACCGATGCGGCGCACTCTTGCCCTCATTTTCCAAGATAACGCCTGTGATTTCACGTTCGGCGCAGGCTTCGAAGTAGGCGTGGGTACTGGGCCAAGGTCCTCGGTTAATCTCAGTTGGATGCGAGAGTTCACCTCGGTTGGAACCAAAGAACGGCCAAGAGATGATAGGACCAACGTGGTACTTTTGGTCTCCACCATCAGTGAATTTTGCTAGTGATTTCGGTGTGGGCGTCGAATTCGACAGGACCGTGTTGTTCCGTGTCAAAGACGGAGGGACGGGTGTTGCCCCTCCACTGGACAACGTGCTAGCAGCTGAATTCACGGGTTCGTGGCCTAATGGCAACAACAAACTCGAGAAACTTAGCGGCTTCGTAAAGGGGAATGATGAAAGCGGAGGCTCAGCCGCCTTCGGCGTCAATACGGATGGGGTTATAGCAGCGCTTGCATCTGGCTTACGGCCTGTCGGACCGGCGTAGAGGGAACCAATCGCATCAAATCGATGAGCGAAAAGCGGAATCAGGAAAGCCGCCAGATTGTTGGTGAACTTCACGAGCTCTGTGTAGCTCAAGCTATGGAAGACCTTCGAGAGCGGGATCCCCGAAGCCTAGAAGGAGCGCGTTAAGCGCATATCACGTGATCAATTAAAACGACGCGTACGCACCTTCGACATGAGGATGTATTCACCACCAAGGCGATTGTACGGGTTTGCATCGTAGTGATACACCACAGGTACCGGTACGTCCGTGTTTTCACGTAAATATTGCATTGTCGCCACTTCGGATTCGGTCTTGAGCCTCGGCATGAAACGACGCGCTACCCGAGCGACGAGTTCGGCGCCATCAATTAACGTAACAAGATAAGCCTAGAGCAAATGATGGTGCAAGGTCATGGGGATGAAAGGGGATGATAAAGCGGAAGACCAGATTAGCAACATGGCCGGGTCATAGAGTGTTGCCGAGAGTTACCTTATGAAAGGTGCCTATTTATAACAGTCAAAAAAAAATCAGTAATCAAGTTCTGCAATAGGCACATGGGTACGAGGTCGCCGAAGAGGGGAGCGTGGACGAGAAGTAGAACGGTACTCACCAGAGCTCAAGAAAGTGATTCTGGCCACATCGACGCCCATTTTCTCAAGTACCACGTCTTTGAGGACACGTCTGTCAACCTGGAATGGCGTCGAGTTGTGAAACCCGTGGTCCGCCTTTGCCTCCCGTTTCCTGTCTTCGTGTTCAACCCCCCAGTCCCATTTGAGTTCGTGTGGCTGAAGTGGTGATGTTGATTGCGGCGCTGGCACCTGCTTGTTGGTCGAGTCCGTCGAGTCGGACGCGGTCTTGGGGTCATCGAGAGGCATCATAGATTGGTTGTTTGTCCCGACCTGCGAGTGCTTCAAGTTATCGGCGCCGGTCTGCGTTCCGGTTGGTTTGTGCTGAAAGAGATAAACCCCTGTTTTCGCGCGAATTCCGATACTGCTATCGGTATCTCCGCTGTCGCTGTCGGGGGTGTGATTTCCCGCGGTGATGGGTAAAGTCAATGAGCACGCTTCGGAGTTCCACGAGCTGACTGGGGCGACAAGATTAGAAAGGGGACTGTATATGAGCAAGGTTAGAGCGCGGTGGGCGGGATGACGGGGACAAAGCGAGCAGGAGGAGGAGAAAGGTAAGAACGCACTTGGTTTGAGGTGAGATACTCGAGATTGGCCTCCATCGGTGTTTATCTTTATTTGCCCCGTTTCCTCCTGTTCGCATCTCCGACCCTGAGCGACCCCTTGTCCCCGTGTTCTGGTTGGAGGCTGGAAGGTAAGCTAGCACCATGTCGACGAAGGTTCCTCGTAGAGAAGAGCTCCTTTAATAAGTGCACAGGGAATTGGGAATGCTGAAGGAACGTGCTGTATGATATGCAGACGCAGTTCTTAAGCTATTGCCGCCTGGGAGACCGCAAAGATTACGTGGGGATGCCATAACCCCGCTAAAAATATCACAGCTTGGCTGCCCTACGTCTATAGGAACTTGAGACTTCGACTTCTCAAGCCCGAGAGGTCAAGACAAACGTTCTCAGCCAAACCGCCTATACTCCGGACTAATTGTGTTTCCTGTGGAGTCATTTCTCTTGCAGGAGTCCTCCAGGTGCCAAGCGGAATGGCGTCCTCGCCATCACTGTGCGTGATCTATTTTGCATGACATGCTTCTCGTAATCGATCTTGGAGGGGCGGCCTTGGCTTTCGGAATCTTACTAAAAATGGCTTATCATCGAGCACGGAAGCAACGACCAGCACAGCAAGGGTCTGATTTCCCATCGAAACTGACCCTGATGTCGCCTGCTCGAAATCCCTTTCCTGGCTTGATCGTTTATTGTTTGGAAATGCGATACGATGACGTCGATGACCGCTGAGCGCGCTTACCCTGGAGCACGTTGCTTTTATCGACAGTAACCTGACAGCGGTGGAATGGAAATCGTGAACAAATGACTGGAAATTAGCAGGGTGGCAGAACCACGTTCATTGCGTGAGAGGCCAACGGATCTCCCTGCAGCCTTCTCGTTTCAAAAGATGTTTGAAGGCCTGGCCTCACTTCGGTCATGGCTTGTCATGTCGTCCGGTCGAGTGCCACTGCCAATGGGGCCTAGATGGCACGTGGCCCTGCTTGGACGAAAGCCTTGACAGTATGTTCCTGGCTGCGGAAGGTTACAAGACATAAAGTTTGTCCACCCGCAGGACCGCAAAGGATCGAGAAAAGTATCCGGGATTGCGGGGAATGTCAAGCCCGACCACAAAAATTTGGTAAACTAACATCGTTCACAGGATTGTTCAAAACTCCGCCAAGGGTGGCCTATGTTCACGAAGGTTTCCTGCAGTGCGTGGCTTTTGCGGCGACTATTACCGTCATTTTATATCGACGAGTTTGGAAGTCCTTCAATCAAGTGGGCAGTGGAGCCAATGGCCAATTTGTACTTGCGCAAGCGTATCTCAGGCCAGGGTAATACAAATTACCACCCTAAATTTCAGGTTCGTTCCAACTTGCTTCGTGTGTCTTGCATAAACACGCCCAGCGATATGAAATCTCGTCATACTTAGCCTTTAGGCTCCGAATATATCCAACACAAGCTTCCTCACACGACACCATATGTTCACAATCTTCCAATCATGAGATAGCTTACGTGCATTGATAAATTATCCGTAAAAGTACAGAAAAGCAATCGACAAAGCTGATAGATAGATACGATAGATAAATATGATATAACAAATCAGAAGCGTGGAGTGAAAAACGAAGACGGAGATGACTCTCGAATATGCGTAGCGATAGCATCAACAGCCATGGCAGTAGTCACACCACGATTTCCCATCCGGAGACCCGTCTGCCCGCACCTGCGATACCAAACCATCGGCCAACCGCCATCGTCGCATTGCATAGCTTGCAAAGACTTTACGTCCGCAGCAGCAGAAATACCCATCATCTGACATGCTCGAGCACGCATAGCGATACTGAGGGCACAACCCTTCTTGTTAACGCGTTCCCGAAGCCGCTCTCGCAACATAACCTGGAATTGGCACCTCAGGTCGGGGTTCTTGTCCCCGTAATCGTGCACCAGACGGGTTAAGAAATATAGGAAGCTGTCTGGGGAAGGGTGGTGATGGGTTCCATCTAGGTATGCACGGTGCCGAAGAATAGAGTCGACGTAGTTCAGTGTGGCGGTGACTTCTTGGCCTCGATTGAAGTGATAGAAAAATCGGAGGATGTTGCAGGAAACGGTTGGGTCGACTGCATGACGGTGGCGATCGGAGGAAACTGGGACGATTTTATCGGGATCAAGATAGGCATAAGTTGAGATCTCGTCGAGAACCGCATCAGCAGTGTGCCTCAACCGCTTTAGGCCAATATACGCAAGGGATGTTGTATTGAAGTCATTTGTTGATACCCCTGCTGATCCCTCCTGATAAAGATTCCACGTCCCGTTCGATTGATCGACATACACAAGGCTCTTGTTCTGCGTCAGGTCGAGGATGAGGAGTTGAGCGAAGTTGTCCCGGATTATAGTGCCCGCTTCCGTTTCTGAATCCATCTGGCCTGCATTCTTCCGCAAAAATTCCCTTCCACGACGAACGGGATCACCAATGAGGTTGCGTAGCTGACGAATGACGTTTGCGGTGTTGTCAAAGCGTATCCCGGTGATCCCCAGTGATCTTGCACTGACGATGTTTTCGATCCTGTTGTCAATTAATATGGCCTTGGCAGGATTGATGCCACCTTTGGAGAGTACGTGACGGTAGGTGAAGAGTGCTGGCTTTCGCTCTCCAATGGAAAAGGAGGTAAAAACAGCGTCAAAGCTATCCCAGCCCGTATACTGGTGAAAGAGGAATTCCCAGTCCGACTTCGAGATGTTTGCGAAGGCAAAGACCCGTAGACGGCGTCCCGATGCAGATTTGAGAGCATGTATCTCTGCCACTAGCTCCTCGTTGACGCGCAAGGAGGCTCGTGCGTCATTGAGAGCTTGACGGACTTTCGACGTTTCTAGTCCATATTGATCCGCGAGGGCGGCGTAGCACTCGGCTTCTGAAAGGCGACCACATTCGTAGTCAAACCAAATAGAGCTGCTGAAGAGAGCGCGCAACGTCTTCGGATCCGTGGATGTGTTGGCCTTTCTCGACCTGGTAAGAAGAACGTCCCCAATGTCGAGAATCAGGGTGTCATAGCCGCTATGTCCAATTAACCCCATTGTACCTGCCCTATGCAAGTGTCGCTGTGCGTTGTGTTAGGTGAAGAGGAAGAGTGGGGGTGTATGGCGCGCAAACCGAGGAAGCTGCAGATTATGAAGACGTGTCGAGGGGGAAATTCAAGAGGAAATCAAAGGGAAATCAGAAATTATATTCCCCATTACTGTCCCCGTTTGGGACTCCCAGAGTCGATCGGCTGATGCCCTCAAGAAAGCCGCAACAAAGTCATGATGCGAACTTGGCACTTACCCCCTAACTCCTCTTATTTGGACCCTAGCGCCAAAATGTGGGGTGAAAAGCGCTCTCAAGGCTTTACACGTTCATGAAAATTACTCACCTTATGTCCACCCACTCCGACAGACAGAAGGACAACGACAAGAACAAGGTGTTCGTAACCGCAGGATCATGCAGATTGATGGTACATGGGAGCCCCGGATGACATCGATATGATGGATCCGAACTGGGCAGGGTCGACTTCAAGCAACCATATGTCAAGACCCCACCCACCAATAGTGGTACTCAATTTCCAATTGTTGGGAACTTTCAATTCAACTTGTTGGAAGAAGTTGGCTGGTAGCGGACCCTACCTGCCCTTAGCGCGCCACCAACCAACGACCAATTTTTTTAAATTGAGGGGGGCTAATGACGCAGCGCACTCGGCTTCCGCCATCTGAAATGAAGAGTATGCAGTGTTCTTCCCAGCGAACTTGGATGCGTCAAAAGCTAAAAAACATTCAAGGGAAAAAAATCACAACCAAATATGGCCATGGGAAAATTCTCTGGTTGAACACAACCCTCACCTTCATGCTCTCGCCTTCCTTAAATTTTGAGGTGCGCCCGGCAAATCTGAAGTCGAATGGCAAAAGTCTTATCGCATACCCGTAGTGTACGGTGCCTATATCATCCAGACAGGTCCCATGACATCAATATTGGTGCAGGATACTAAACCCCTTCAAGTTGCGAAAATAGTAACGAACGTATGTCGCACCTCTGGTCCGCCTCTTTACTGGCGATCACGTCCGCTAATACGAGTATAGG
>ML208435.1:0-19484 GCA_004369065.1 Pluteus cervinus
CGTGGTCAATCTCTGAGAAGATTCTTCCAACGGTGATCTCATCGTTGCGGAAGTGTTGCTAAGACCGCGATCCGGGTAAGCCTCGCACGAGGCCTGTTGTAAATCGGCTGCCTCTCTGGATCATTGACTTCGATGATTGACAACCTTGATCGATACATTAATCGTCTAGCCATCTCCGTTAACGCACACGCACTGGACTTCGACCACCATTGGAGATGCCAACACTCAAAGTACTCATGGGTCGACAAACTGTAACCATTCCCCCGGAGGCGGGGATGGGGGGATTGGTCTGATCAGTTTGAGCCAGGACACTCAGCGTCATTCCGGGCCAAAACGCCCACAGGAGAATCTGCGATCCACACTGATTCGAAATACTTCACCTGACGCCACCTTTAATTGCATATATTCAGGAGATCCCAGATGTGCTAGTCGTGAAGGCAATGACGTTCGAGATGATATCGCACCGTGTCTATGGTAAGTAGTCTCTATGTAACGTATCATATGTCCCAACTATATCTAATGTAGGGTGGCATATAGTAGGCATACCCCGATATTATAATACTATAATTGAAACACTGTTTTAACAATGTTAAAAAGCAATTGGACGGATAAGGGTATCCATAAGATGACAGCAAGAACCTGGCCATATCCCCACTGGTTGTCTTGAAATTCTGTGCCTGCCAATGACTGGATTTCCCCTCGAGCGCGCTCGATCTGCCTAAGGGAATACCAGCTGACGCATGAACATCCCAGCGACCACCATGACGAGAGAAAGGAGAAGCTCGTGAAGAAATGCCCATTTCGTCTCGTATCAAACAGGAGAGGCAAGGCCATCAGGAATGCGACAAACATCAGGAGCACCATGTCAACGTTGAACACGGACGTTTCATACAGCTCGAGAATACGCAGGCTGGAAGTCGGTTTGGGAAGGACATGATTAACACATGCATGTGCTAAGCTCATAATCGGCCCCCGAGTCGGCTGTATGCGCATCGAGCTGTGAAGCATGCCTAGGAAACCTGCAACAAGATAAGATGCAGCCAATACTCTTCGGATCATCCCCGTCGGTAGGAAAAACCCTCCCTGAGGTATGATGGCGGCCAAGCTGAAGGCTTGCATTCTAACCAAGTCCATGAGACAGCTCATCTCATAAAGTGACGGTTGTTGTGACAGCCGTATTGCGGCTGCAATGAAGGTCCCGAGTGCGAATTGAGCATTCGCGTCGAAAAAAGTATCACGGAGGGGTGCAAGGAGCCTCGCTATGTAGCCGCATGAGGGAGATTTAGCTTTGAAGCACGAAGCAAGCAGGAACGCGGGACCGAAGATGTATACGAAAACGAGTTGCATTTTGTAAGAGATATTCACCTAGTATAGTTTCAGATTGTCTGTTAGCATTGGGAGAATTGTGAAAGGGTTATTTATTCTACATACCCCAATCCCAGACAAGTCTGGATTTCCGTCCCCGATTACAACGAGACAAGCGCTGGGGCAGAGTTGCACGAATTTTGTGGTGTTTTCTTGCGCCAGGTTCAAAACATCCGGGACGGAGGAAAAGACACATTCGGATGTGCTGTTCATGGTCTGGTAAAAAAAAGAATAGACGGCTTGGGGGGGGAGGGAGCTCAAGTGCGCTGGTTCGCTGTAAGATGCCCGGCTATTAAGGACCTAGTAGGGAATCGATGTCGCATAATGCCTTGGGCTCCTGGACTTCGTGTCCTCAGCGAACTACGCATACCAGTGTATATCAGCTTGTTTCACGGAGTGGAGGTTAGGGTGTCGGTGAGAACACCATCCATGCTAAGTTACAGCAATGGGGTTGGCTAGAATGAATGAAAACTACCGAATTTAATACCACGGTCCAGCCATGGACACACGTCCCGAATATTCCCTAATATCTGCATTGGTGTGCGGTGCGTCTTCGTGGTAGGTTACAGTACTGTACTACGGCCTACATATTAATTCAACACAGTCCCATGCGTTGTCCTCAATGGCCGAAATTTCAATGGCAATAGAGCCGGTATTATGCTAGCCAAAACAAATGACCAAGTAAGGGGGTGTCACAGGCGGGGAGACATCATTACATTGTGGCAAACGAGCATTTTGGTTCTGACACATTAATGTATCCCAAGGAGACACAGACCGCTTCGGTCCAAAGGAGAAAAACCGCAAAAGACAAAAGATAAAAGAGGCTTTAGAAATGAGGAAAGAATGAACTCCAAACAATATTATCGAACACGCTGGCTGGGAGTTTACGAAGGGCGACGAGCGCTTGAATAAAAAGTCCAAGACGCGCAACGACGTAAAGTAAAATTGCCAGAACGAACACGATCCCCACAAATCCGGCAACGAGAGATGATAGCCAGTGCTGAGGGAGCCTGCGAAGGATCTTGAAACTGACAAGCCCAAGCACGACGAACGCGAGGGGGAACACCGTGGCGACGATAGTGGATATCCTCCATAGAAGCTGTTCGTGCTGAGTGGGAAATACGGATGACCAGGACATGAAGTGGATGGCACCAAACACGACGCCCAAGACGATGTTCCCCAGGAAAAGCAATAGGATATTAGTGGGTTCTTCTCTGTAGAACCTCCCGACGTGGTCCCCGTGTGGAGTTGAATACACACTGCGTTTGAACCCTGAAAGCTCTCCGAGATGGGAAAAGAATTGGAAGAAGTGATTGATAAGATAGGTGATAGTGCTATAGATGGTTCGATGAGGTTGGGCCGGCTGTTCCGTACTTGGGAGGCTCTCGTCAACCTTTTCTGGGTCAGCCGGAGACGTGTCATCAGGACTCTGGTCGAACCCCGAATCTCTCGGCGGTCGGGATGATAGAGTGGGAGGGTCCGTATTAACTGATAGTATTGTCGACGGTCCGCCACTAATCCGGAGGTAGGTAGGAGAATGGACATCCAGGGGCTTGCTCCACCACAGGAGAAAGGTTGCGATGTTGAGGACGCAAAACGCGAGCGTTACGACCTCGAGTTCTGCAAGATCCAACCGTTTGGCGAGACGGGCGATACTTTGAATGATGAACCAAGAAGTTTGAAGCGTGAGGATAGCCTTAGAAAGGATATCGCCCTTGCTCCTGTCCTTGATTCGTTTTTCGGTACAACGCTGAAGGTCGTGAACGCTGATCTTCCCTCTCTTCACGAGTAGGACCAAACTCGCTGACGTCAAGACTTCCTCGTTATCTTCTCGAAGATATCCTCCCATTTGAAGATAATGCCCGTGGACTGCCGTCCATTGGAACGTCTCTGGAAGAAGAATTGTTCGTCAGACTGGTTTAAACGACGAGAAGTTCAACACTAACTTGCTTCCTCTCCCTTGGACCGCTTCACCTCCTTCGTAACTTTCATGGCAATCGTATGCGCACTGCTCCATTGCTCCGCCGCCCAATAAATGACCAACTCGGGAACGAGTAACATATACGCCATGATGATGAGGCGCTCTCTTAAAGTTTGCCAAGCGGTCGCATTTGGTCGAGGGATATTTGGATGGATGGCGCGATAAACGCAGGCACCAAGAGTTAAGAGGCAACTCCGCGCGATAGAATAGAGGGTTCGATCAGAGCCACTCGAAGGATCGGCAGTATCTCGAATGAAGATATTCGTGGAGTTCGTGGCTGCAGATAGCAGCGAAGGGAGGGGAGAAGCTTGGACAGCATGGAAGTAGACAACCGAGAGAAGGAGAATCCACCGGTGTGCGCGCATGGTGGACGACAGAAGAGAAGTGGATTCACTGCGCGCTAGATCGTATCGTCTCCGAGTCGTGGTTATATCCTATCGACAGGGTCAGTTCGCGGGCGCCAGGCGTTTGCAGGAAAACCGTCCGCAATTGGCATGGTTTTTGTGGGCGTGCCGATTTAGAGCACGTTGTTGGGCCATGGGGTCATTTCGTAATTCATTCCCGGACCCTATCTCTCTAAGCCCGACGACAGCTTGACTGAAGCTTGCGATCATGTCAATGATGGATCAATAACTTACGAGAAGGAGAAGCTCCAACCTATCCTTTGAGAGACAATGTCAGCCCAACACGTGTGGAAGGCGTGCATCAGCGTTTTAGGCGCGCAACAAGTCAACATGAGTCGGTCTCTGGAGACGATCTCGGGTTCTTGATGAGAGTCTACATCAACTGACTCCTCAAAAACACAACGACCGTAAGGCTCGCCGAGTGATACCGTGTAGAAGGGCTACAGCAGCAATGTAGCTGCAGGGTTCGGGCGAGATGATCCTCCGATTGACTTGATCGAATATGACCTCGGAGTTGATGTACGTTATCCACCCGAACTGAGGTGGCTGACAAGCTGATGATATGACGCAGCGTGGACATCCGGAGGCGACGGCTAGTACATGCGGAAGGGAGACATGAGTGGTGGTATTACAGATATAGGTAGTATAGTTACCTATTATGCGACGTAGAAGATACAGGAAAATGCTAAAGTAGAATATGAACTGCATGATTTCGAACGAGACCCTAGAAATGAGGAAAGAATGAACTCCAGATGATGTTCTCGAAAACGCCGGGTGGGAGCTTTCGAAGAGCTGCGATCGCTTGAATAACGAGTCCAAAGCGAGCAAGAGCATAGAAGATGATCGACAAAACGAGGACTACACCCACGATTGACTCCAGCATTTTCAGCCAGAAGCCTTTGTGAGGCACCGAAATCATCTTGTAGATCACAAGGCCCAAGACAACGAAAGTGACGGGGAAAGAGGTTGCCACGATGGTGAATACCCGCCACAACACTTGTTCGTGGTTTGTCGGGAAGGGGAACGACCAAGACATGAAATGAATTGCGCCGAAGGCAACGCCCAATGCAGTTGTTCCCAAAAATAGCCTTTTGACATGCCTTTCAGGTCGCTCCCGATAGAATCGACCCACTTGATGTGCGTCCCCCTCGAGCCCATAAGCCGCAGGAGTAAAACCTGCGAGTTGGCCGAGGTTCGAGAAGAATCGAACAAAGGGGTTCTGGAACAAATTATACAAATTTGTGAGGATGTCGGCTGTCCGTCCTCCACTCGGAGTGGTTGACGTCGGGGTCTGCGTAGGAGGGGTCGCTTCCTTATCATCGCCAGGAAGTCGGAAGGTGATCGAACAGTGGACATCAAGGGGCTTGTTTGACCACAAGAGGAAAGTTACGACGTTCAAGATGGAGTACGCAAACGTAACGACCTCGAGTTCTGAGAGTTCCAGATGCTTCACAAGGCGAGCGATGCACTGGAGGATGAACCAGGACGTCTGGAGCGTAAGGATGACCTTTGAGATGATATCTCCTTTGCTCTTGTCCCGAATGTGCTTTTCCGAATATAGTTTAAGGTCGGCTATGGTGAGGCGAGCGGGGCCGTGGACAAGGTTCAAAATGTCGTCAGACGTAAGAACGGAACCGTCGTCCCGGATGAAGCCCCCCATTTGGATGAAGTAACCATGAACGGTAGTCCACTGGTGCTCGGATTTCCACTCTTCCTTCGCTTCTTTGGTCTCTGGAATGTGTATTAGCATAGTGTTGGAAGAAAAAATCGAAGTACCAACCGAGCTTTTCCAGAACATGTTCGTTGATGAGGGCTGCTATCTCCCTAGCGCTGCACCACTGTTCTGCTGCCCAATATATGACCAATTCTGGCACCAACAACATATATGCCATCACGATTAGACGCTCCCTGAGGGTACGCCATTTACCAGCTGTGGGATTGGGAATATTTGGATGGATGGCGCGGTAAACGCAGGCCAAGATGGTCAGGAGACAACTCCGCACGATGGAATATAGCGTCCTAGAAGAACCGCTCGAAGTAGTCGGATCATCAAGGAGAACGGTGTGAAGGGGGCTGGTAGACGTGATGATTGAAGACGGGAGGGGTAAAGCCTGGATCCCAGAGAGATAGGCTAGGGCGAGAATGAGAAGCCACCTGTGCACAAGCATGGTGGATGGACGAACGCCGGTGTGAAAGCAAGAGCTGAGGTAGGTACCCTGCGAACAGGATAAACGAGCCTGACCTCTCGTCCCTTGCTCATTATAAGAGTTCTTCCTCGACCGCCTGGAATTTGAGCACGGCTGCGAAGCCGAACAAGGCCAACTGTCGGTCTCTGTGTCCTTTTCCGATCATTGACGGCAAAAGGTGGTGCCTACGAACTTATCCGTCCTATCACACAACTGGATCCGTTCAAGAATAACACGAGCTAGCAAATAAACTCCTCACATCATATGCATGTCAGAGATCTCGTTTAGAAAACCTGAGAGGGTTCTCGCAAGCGCCGTCAAGTGTGATGGAGCAGACACAGGGCGTGAAAACATGCCCCCTCCCTAAACGTGCCTGCGTCAACGCTGCATGAATACATGAACAGGTGGAAATTGAACCTACCTTGCGGGTTCCTCATGTAGTGTCTTCGACAGGCAGCTTATTCGGCATCGTAGTATAGTGACGTCGTCCCTGCAGCACCTATGTGACCTCTTGCGTGATCGAATGCTATGATCAAGGAAGACATCGTCCTGCTTCTGATGCTGTACGCCTGAAGTCCGTGATGACGGGGGAAAGGGGGGGGGCTGGCATCGAAGGTCGTCCAGCCACGCAAGACCCACTCGCCTCCAGAGGACGAAGCATTGGAAAGAAGAATGTAAGATGTCATATCCAATGACCAGGTAATTTCTATCCTTGACCGCTATTGTAAACCAAACTAGCTGGGAGATGAAGAATGAAGTTCACCCTACCCTTTGACCCGCACAGTAGAGCTTTCGATCTATAGACATTGGCATGTCGCCGACTGAGTCCATCATTACCGTAAATAGCCTGGATTCGAGTGAAATTGTTTGCCACTTCGCAGCAAAGCTATAGCTATCGGTTTGGAATCGGGGGGAGGGTTGCCGCTCGAAAGTTGTCCCGAAAATACCCTGTAGTGTGAAAAACGGGACGACTTTTCTCACAAAGCGCTCACGTGGGAAGATGTCACGGCGTCATTCCTTGTCACACCAAATCGCTCTCCCAACCGCCATCGACCGCCAAGTTGATCAACACTCTTCTCGACCTATTCACACCCTCAAATGCACTTTCAACGTATGACGGCGTTTGCGGAGAGAGCCAAGGTCTCATGAACCCCAAATGCCACTGGGGGTGTTTTACTTCCCCGCACAATGTCGTCATCTGTTCCAGGCATCAACAAAACCCACCAAGTCGACGTGTTTCCTCGCTCAAACCTCCTTTCTCTTTAACCATGGCCCCCGTAACCAACGCGCGTGTTATCTTCAGCAAAGTTCCCGAAGGTTCGTTAAACTTCCCCCTTTTTTCTCGCCTTTGGTTCGAACTTGACTTTTGGGATTTTCAGGCATTCCTCAGCCCGGGACGACGACTTGTGATACTTCTGAGACGATTGACATTGAGAATGTCCCTCTCCAAGGAGGGTTTTTGGTCAAGACCCTCGTTGTATCTATCGATCCGTATTTGCGGAACTTGATGGTTGCACCTGGCACCAAGTCACTTCTCGTGCGTTTTTTTTCCGATGCAATTGCGGTACTTATTGACTTAACGATTCACTATAGCCTACGTACACCTTGGGTCAACCGTTCGTACTTCTCTTCCAGTCGTTGTGTTGGGTACTGACGATTCTGGGACAGGTTGATGAGCTACGGCGTTGGAGTCGTCGTTCGCTCCGACTGCAGGGATATGAAAGCTGGCGATCACGTCTATGGAACTTTGCGTACGTCTTTCAGCTTTCTTCTTGCTTCGTTGACATCAAGCTGCTCTCGTGCTAGCTCATCAACAATATTTCGTCCAGAAGGATTTAGCCGATCTTCGTGTCTTAGACAACACTCATCGACTCCCGTGGTCGACCTTCGTCGGTGCTGCCGGTATGCCAGGTTAGTGTCCGCCCCATAACATCTGAACGGGGCGAAGGTTTGATATCTTTCCGTAGGGCAGACCGCGTTCTATGGTTGGAAGGAGTTCTCCCATGCTACTAGGGTACGTATTCCAACGCCCCTCGTTGTTCTAGTTCTGACGCTAGTTTTTAGGGTGAAACTGTTTTCGTCTCTGGTGCCGCAGGTAAGCCTTATCTTTCCCTCTCCACCGTGCTTTTACTTACGACTTCACGACAGGCGCCGTTGGCTCGTAAGTACTCGTTCCTGAACATCACCCACATCATTTTGCTAAATCTAATGTTCCTTCGCAGTTTCATTATCCAGCTCGCGAAGATGGATGGGTTGAAGGTCATCGCGTCCGCAGGTTCTGATGAAAAAGTTGAATTTGTCAAGCAATTGGGCGCTGACGTTGCTTTCAATTACAAAGAGGTCGATACGGCTAAGGTGCTCGCTGAGAATGGCCCTATCAACATGTACGTGCTCCGATTCTGCTTTGGATTCTTCGTTCGTTGACATACATCTTGCGCCAGTTATTGGGATAATGTTGGCGGTCCAACTTTGGACGCTGCGCTCGAAGCTGCTACTCAGCACGCTCGGTTCATCGTGCGTTTCTTTCACACTTTTCTGGGGACAAAATGTTCACTTGCTCACAGGAATGCGGCCAAATCTCTGGCTACAACACCGGTGGTGCTCCTGTCAAAGTTCGTCCGCCCTTCCTTCCCTTGTGCCCATTTCTGACCTTCTTCCACCAGAACCTCATGAACGTCGTCACCAAGTGTATTTCCATGAATGGGTTCATGGTCACTTCTCTCGAGAAGAAATATGTGGAGGAATTCTATCGGGTCGTTCCCGAGCAAATTGCCAAGGGGAAGATTCGCCACAGGGAGCAGGTGTTCGAAGGGTTGCAGAACGTGGAAGAGGTTTTGAGGAGGGTTTTGAAGGGGGAAACCCAGGGAAAGGCCGTTGTCCAAGTGGCGACGAAGTGAGGCGACGGTATCGGTGAATATGTAACGTAGCCCTCGCAGAAGCTTCGATCCAATATTGTATTTGTAGTATCGTTCTACTGACCGTGTTCCAAATGATGTATTTTTGTACTTTTCTATATTCACTCGCCGCTGTGGTACCGTCGTGGTTATCGCACTGAGGCCTGGCTTCTTTGGTGTTTACACACTGTAAAAATTTGAATGTTTAGCGTGCCGAGGTAAGCGCCGAGGTGGCGTTTTATAATTATTTACCGTCCAGCGCCGAGACGCTGACTCTTGCGCTGACTGAACTGTTTCATGCACCACCCGCTTCGTCATCGATTCATCCCGAGGCTATTCCTGCTGGCTATAAGTACCTGACGAAAATGAGACATGCTGGGCTCGATCTCGAGTTCAAGGTAGCCACTGGAACCCCCCGTTTCTGACTCCACCGTCACCGCTTTAACTTCTACGATAATCAACAATGTCACCAACACCTAATGCACGAGTTTTATTCAACAAGGTTCCTGAAGGTAAGTCTCCTCAGGTTGTGTTCTTGGTTGGCATTGATACGAATGCGTCGCCGTCATCGTCATCAGGATTTCCGGGACCTGAGACAACTCTCTACGATACGTCTCAAACGATTGATTTGGAACATGTATCGTTACAAGGAGGGTTCCTCGTCAAGATATTGGCTCTTTCCATTGAACCATACCTGCGCTTTTTGATGGATAAGGATGGGTTCAAAGACGTGATGGTATGGATACCTTCTTTGTTGCTTTGTCCCCTCTCCTCACCGCAAACTTTTTGCTTTCCTTCTAGCCGTCGTTTGTTTTGGGAGAACCGTACGTTTCAACCAATCATTTTAAGAGTCGTTATAGGTCCTTATGTTGACGATGTAGACTTTGGGGCCCCGGCGTCGGTGTTGTTGTTCGTTCAGAGCACGACGGCGTGAAAGAGGGGGAACATGTGGCAGGCATGGTTCGTAAGTACAAATTCAGTGCTTTTTTTCTTGCATTAGTATATTGACGTTGTTGCTTCTCCTGCAACTTCACAGCCCATCAAGAATATACGATTCAGAAGGACTTGTCCATGGTGAAAGTTATCGAGAATAAGCCGAACTTGCCTTGGTCGGTCTATTTAGGCGCTTTGGGTGTCCCTGGTTCGTAGTTGCCTGCTTCGTCTTTCTTGAATTTCGATTTATGCGTCTAATATCTTTAGGAAAGACAGCGTACTACGCGTGGAAAGAGTACGCTCATCCCAAGAGAGTAAGTTTAAGCACATTATACTCCAATGATTCGATTTTGATCCGTTTAACCTCGTCAGGGCGAGACTGTCTACATCTCCGGTGCCGCAAGCGCCGTTGGCTCGTAAGTATTCCTCTTACCCTCTCCATCCATGTCTCCTCCTCGACTTCCATTCATTACAACTCCAGGTTCGTCGTTCAACTCGCCAAAATGGACGGCCTTCGAGTCATCGCATCCGCCGGCTCAGAAGAAAAGGTCAAATACCTTCAACTTCTTGGTGCAGATGTAGCATTCAATTACCGAACGGAGGATGTTGAGAAGGTGTTGGAACGAGATGGGCCTATTGATATGTAAGATCTGCTTTCTTAGTTCGTCGAATTGTGGGTTAACGACTGTTCTGGGATCGTAGATATTGGGATAATGTCGGTGGAGCGACGTTGGATGCTGCCCTGGTTGCTGCGAATAGACACGCGAGGTTTATTGTAAGTGGTTTACTTCGTTCATTGTATCTAGGGACGTACCTAATGCCGTCTATTCTTATAGGAATGCGGTATGATTTCGGGTAAGTCGCGAACTTGCAAATCGACGCCGTTTCACTCGTAAACTCATTCGCATCATATAGCATACAACACCGGTGCTGTGGTCAAGGTATCCAAATCCATCTCAACCTTCCACGATGACACACTTACCTGACTCTAACCCAGAACATGGTACTCGTATTCAAAAAGGGTATCACGTTGTACGGCTTCCTCGTCCTTGACTTGGAACCCAAATACGAATCAGAGTTCTACCAAGTCGTTCCGGAGTTAATTCGGTCCGGTAAGATTCGGTTTAAGGAGGAGGTTTTCGAGGGTTTGGATAAAGTTGGAGAAGCGATTACAGAGGTGCAGAGGGGCGAATCGACGGGGAAGGTGGTGGTTAAGATTTCGGATTAGGTGGATGGGGACGATTTTCGATAGGATCGCGAGTTTTATTACGATATGTTACGAGTAAATTCTACTGTATGATAAGATAGAAATAATCTTTCAGTCTTTGGTGGGCATTTTCATTGCCTAGCTTCGTTCCAACTCCCAATCGAGCAAAAAATTAATTTCATAGACGGATTCCCGTCTGCAATTCGGCGACATGAAGCACCAGTACACGGAGTCATCATGTATAACTTATTGTACTCACAAATAATATATGGTGCATCATCGTTTGTGCTTATCAACACTTGTTGTTAGAAGTAAGTCATGCACCACTCACCAATGGGCAGACCATTGGGTGCACCACGACGTTATGCATGACTACCTGTCCCGTCAGTGAACGGTATGATTGTGTAGGTATTTGACCGGCAGACCGTTGGGCGCACCACACGTCATGCATTATTCCTCTGAGTGACTTGATGCATGACTGACCTGGTCCGCCTATCAGTAGCCATTTCAGGTGCAGGTCTTTCTAACTTATCTATTCATGCATGCATGTGATTGTCGTCATACATGACCTCGTATCAAGTCATGCTTCACGGGCCCGAGGAGGAGGTGGTGGTCATGCATGATACATGGTGGATGGGTGAGAATCATGAATGGATAGTCGGATCTGCTGGTCAGCGGGAGAATCGAGGTGGTGGTCATGCATGCCCTCACATCGTTATGCATGATCATAGCAGGGGAATAGTCGCCCGCAACAGGTCCGATCTCGACGGGCGTACCGGATTCGAGGTAATGTTCATGCATGATACGAGGTAAGTGTGATTAGGAACCATGCATGAATAGTCAAATCCGTTAGTCAGTACGAGAATCATCCATTCTCTCGTCTCGATTTATTTGCGATTTATGCATAATATCTCAGCCAGGCACACCAACGGCCGGAACGACCACTTGCCGGAGATTCTCTTGGCATTATGTAAGGAACACGTGGACAGTACAACATTGTCCGTTTCCCCGTTTCCGGAATCCCATCGTTCCAACAGACTTTGACGTGTCATCTAACAGCAGCGGAAGTTGTAACACCCGTCATTAGCTTCTGACCATTCTAGAGCGACACGAGAACGATGGAATTGGTTACAAATGCAGGTGAGTCGCCAATTTATAACCGGGAGATTAATATTGATCCCAGTAATTACCATCTCTTCCTCGGACACGGATCCACCCCTCCTATCCCCGTCCATGGCACATTTTTTTATTTTCGTCGCCGTGCCGAGAGCTGTCGGCAAACCTAGCAACCCTATCCTGCTAGCACCCGGCCCAGGCTCATAGGTCGTCGTCATCGCGGGAGTTGTCCTGGTCTCTGATATGTAGGTCAACCCTTATGTCTTGCTTTCCTTCGTTAAAACCTCAATTGGAGCCCGTGTCATTGGCGTCTCCCGCTGCGACTTCAAACAGTACAAGTTCCGGACTGACACTGTGAAGGCTTTCCGTACCATGCACAAACGAACATTTTTTTTTTCGTCTCTCTCCTTGCCCCCCAACGGTAAACTTATATCACCCCCAT
The DNA here is from genome assembly GCA_004369065.1 of Pluteus cervinus. Lineage (NCBI taxonomy): Eukaryota > Fungi > Basidiomycota > Agaricomycetes > Agaricales > Pluteaceae > Pluteus > Pluteus cervinus. The sequence goes on from ML208435.1 coordinate 12,529, forward strand.
CGTAGTACATAGCTAGTGTTGATCATTCTGTCCTTAGACACCAGGATACAATTCTCTACTCCTCAATTCTCTCATGTGAAGTGGTCGACGAACTCAAGATTGATAGTGCTGGATTTTTCTGGTCGGACACCCAAGATATCATGCAGAGCCTTGGTATCGACGAGGTGTAACTCCACACAACCCATGTCTGGCCGTTGAATCTCTGTTAACATCATCCAAGAAATGAGTCAGTATCGAGACGGTCAACCAACCCAAGTGCTTGGCTAGTTTTCGATTGTCTCTACATTTCACTATTCTCAAGCTATTCGCCGTTTTATGTTTCAGCGGCCTGTTATTCGCATCCTCATTGGCTGAACGTTGAACGCTTGATCTAAGATCGTGTGATCTGCCCGATAATTGTAGGCTTGACAGCGAACCCATCTCTGTACGTAACATGTTCGACTCGGAAGCACGTCAATCCGTCTAACATCGCAAAGCAGTCCTCTTTCAGACCACACCAGTGACACCACCTGCCATAAGGCAAGAACGTCCAAAGGAATAATAAGGGTGATTCTGGATGTTGTAAGATGATCTCGAGATTCGTCCACATTCCCCTGAATACTGAATTCATGCATGATAGTTCTCGAACTGATTGCGAATAATCAACCCAAGGGACTGCCCATGGATCGCACTCAACGCACTATGCATGACCATCAATAAATGGTATCGGATTCAACGACGAATATTAATTCCCCTCGAATTATGGCTATCAAATAATGCATAACCACCGTCATGATCGATACTGGAGGCACGAGAATGGCTCTCGCGATATGGTCATGCATGACCAGTCATGGCACGTCATGCATAACCACGAGTGGTGACCTGCTGAAGTGACGGAGAACCTTGTGCTCAGTTTATGCATGACGTTCTCGTACGAATTATGCATGACCACCAATGAGGTAGATACCCAAGCCGAGGGTGGATCCCGCTCAATCATGCATGAATATTTGAATGTTCAGTAATGCACAACCACATACCGAACCTACTGTCAGAAACCAATCACAGACGAGTCATGCAAGCGCCCGAGAACCAACCACAAAGAGTTGTGCATGACAATCATTAACCATGCATGACACATAGCCACTGCAGCAATCGACCTTCAGGTCAGTCATTCATATATTCATGCATGGGTATTGTGAAGCTGATGCATGACACTCGATGACAGCTCATACATGACAGGTATCTCTTCTGAAATGGCGGTTGGCGAAGTCATGCATGATCTATTCTGACTGGAGTCAACTCTAGCGACAGTCGTTGATGCACCATATATTGACTGTAGCAAGAGGCAAATCATGCATCGATTCTACGGCAGCGACTCCATGAAGAAGGAATTTGGCAGGCCGACATCGTTTGTGCTGTAAGAGCTTAGGTATTGCCTCCGAACAGGCCGTGGACGCTGGACGCGGCGCCAATCGGGCAATGCCGAACGCGAACCAAATTCTTTTGTCCAACAATTCGACATGTGAACATCCCGCTCCCACCATGCCATTATCTCCCCATCCCATACTCGCGCAGCATTTCGACTCTTGCGAGGTCGCGTTTGCAAAAATTGACCAAGAGGTCAAGATTCTTCAAGAAAGTATCCGCGCATTGCGTGCATTTCGGAACACCTTCACCCCAATTTGCCGAATCCCTCCAGAAGTCCTCACTCGTATCTTCTCTTTCGCCCGGCGTCTCCCCGGACACGATCTGTATTTTGGCAAGACCAAAAATCTGGACTGGATTTTCTTAACCCACGTTTCACAGCATTGGAGGAACGTGGCGCTTGGATGCCCAAGCCTATGGTCACATATTTCCAGTGATTATCCCAAGCCCGTCGTCAAGGAATGGTTACGGCGTTCCAAGGCAGCTCCTCTCACCGTCAAATTACACAACATTAAGAATGCTGCGTTCGTGGGCGAATCCCTTTCCCGGATCAGGGAGTTGACAGTTCATATCAGTGCGTCTTCCTGGGATGAGTTGGCAAGCAGGCTATCTTCCCCAGCTCCACTTTTGGAATATCTTTCCGTTTCGACTGTCCGTGTCAACCACCGCCAACCGCCCTCTAACATCTCAAACAACATGTTTGAAGGCAATGTGCCCCGACTTCGGCGTTTGAAACTCACAGATTGCTCCATTGACATCAATTCCTCCCTCTTGGCCGATTTAACGGTCCTAGAACTTTGTAATCCTCCCCAAAAACTTTCCGTCAAGGATATCATCGCAACTCTTAGTAGGGTCTCGCGTCTGACCTCGTTGAAGCTGTCGGACGTGCTGGAGGAGGGTACTCCTTCGGTTTCATCCCCTCTTGACGTTGTAACCTTACCCTCCCTCGAATCGATTTATGTGAAAGGACGGTCATTTATCCAAGACCTTGACATCGTCTCACACCTCTCCTTCCCCGAAACTTCGACTCTACAGTTTTACTCTGTTACCGAGACCGGAACGGATGTGGCGATTGCCTTTGCAAATTTCCTGAATGTTCTCAAAGCAGCTCGTCAGCAGTCGTCGCCTTCCCTCCAGACTTCTGCTCCCTTGAGCCACCTCGCTTTGGAATGTTCGTGGCACAAGCTCACACTGGATATCACAGTGAATTCCTCAGAAATGGGAGACACGACAGACTTTTTGAAGCTTCAACTTGACGCGACTGGATTATGGCCCCGTCATTTGGCCATCCCCGATACATCGGAGATCGCGTCGCTCCTCCCCACACTACCCATTTCGACGCTTTCGTCGTTTTCAACCGACTGCGATATTGGAGTTGAAACATGGGCGAACGTATTCGGGCCCCTTCCCAGCCTCTATCACATTTCAGCCTCAGGGCCCCTTTCGGTCAACATTCTCTCTGCCATCATCAATGACTTCAAGGCTCTCTCGGAAGTTGTGGATAGAAAGCATGCTGAAGACCAGGCCAAGAAAAGTACAAAAGGGAAGAAAAAGAAAGGGAAAGGAACCCGAAGAGGCAAGGGTAAGAAACAAGCTGAGGTGGATTCCACTCCTGACTCCGAGTTGGTCGTTGATTGGGATTTAATTTTCCCCGAGTTGGGGGCACTTGATCTACACAACGCAACTTTCCCAAAGTCTGCAGAGGACCTTGTCAAAGCCCTGCAAACTCGGAAGTCGGTTGACAAGGGGATCAAGCTCGGGATTTATGGGTGCAAAATCTCGGAGGAAATGATCGAAGCGTTGGATGAGGCTGTCCCTAGTTTGATGTGGGATGAAGAGACGGGGACAGAGGCAGACAAAGGGTACGATTCTGAGTTTGACGATCCATACGGGTGGTGACCGGTGATCCAGTACTACATGTAGATTGGACCCCTTGTAACACGCACTGTAAATCCAAGTACAATACTTCCCAGTCTCATTTTCGTTTGTAAGACTAAATTCGTTATCAAATAAGTTCATCGTTTCTTCGTAAGATATCTGTGTTTCGTCTGGTTGAACGTCAAATCATGATCAAATCGATTGATGGACGGCTCGGCGGCAGCAGAAGCCCTGCCCCTCTTTTCGTCCCTCTTCGTCCGTTTACTTCAACCATGGTTTTCGCAGCCACCAACCCATTCTTACTCAAACCTCCGACTCGACGAGAAAGCGCTGTAAGGGCTGATTGCTTCTGGGGAGGCAGTTTGAGAACGAGCGCTCAATTCCGTCGATGCTTGTGAGGTGTAACAAGCATTTGAATCCACTCTCTTTGTCATTTCCAGTTCGGAGCGTGGGTTTGCCAATACAATGAGGACGAGAAATTCCCTGCTGGATGGTGCCTGCCTGCTCTTTCATCATCGGGAAGCACCGAATCTAAACTAAACTCCGACTATGCAACGAGGAACCAGAGTCACCAGAGCGCTGATGTCCTACTGTACTGTACTTCCAGTATGCCATTCTCTCCCCACCCGATACTAGCGCAGCACTTCGACTCTGGTGATGTTGCTTTTGCAAAAATTGATCAAGAAATTGCGATTCTTGAAGAAAATATTCGCACTTTGCGTGCGTTCCGGAACACCTTCACAGCAACTTACAGCATCCCTCCCGAAGTTCTCACTCGCATTTTCTCTTTTGCGCGACGCCTCCCCGGGTATGATTGGATTGCCTTGACCCACGTTTCACAATATTGGAGAAGCGTGGCCCTTGGAAGCCCAAGTTTATGGTCATATATTTCTAGTCATTATCCGGAGCACGTTGTCAACGAATGGTTACAGCGTTCCAAATCAGCTCCTCTCACCGTCAATTTAAACAACATTCAGAATGCTGCATTCATTGGTGAATCCCTTTTTCGGATCCGGGAATTGATTCTCCAACTCCGTGCGTCTTGCTGGGATGAGTTGGTAAATACTCTATCTTCCCAAGCTCCCCTCTTGGAATATCTTTCCGTTTCGACTTCAAACAACAGACCACCTTCCAACGTCTCAAACACCATGTTTGGGGGCATGGCGCCCCCACTCCGACGTTTGGAACTTACAAACTGCTCCATTGATACCAACTCCTCCCTTTTCCCGAACTTCACTGTCCTGCAACTTTGTAATCCTCCACAGAAATTCAAGGCCACGGAGCTCCTCAGAGTTCTCCAGAGGACCCCACGTTTGACCTCATTAACACTCTCCGAAGTTTTGCGAACTGATGACCCTTCGGTATCATCTCGTTCTGGTATTATCACATTATCCTTTCTTGAATCGATTTCTATCAGAGGACGGTCGTTTATCCAGGATCTTGGTATCGTCTCACAGCTATCATTTCCTACAACCTCGAGTGTACGTTTCAACTCGATGACCAAGACTGGATTGGATGTGACACCTGCCTTCGCAGATTTTGTGAACGTTCTCAACGCCGCTCGTCAGCAGTCCCTGCCTTCTCTCCAAACTTCAGTTCCTTCGAGCCGCCTCTCTCTCCATTGCTCATGGCACAAGTTCACGCTGGAGATCACAATTGACTCACCACAAACGTCATCGGCGACGGACTTTCTGAAGTTGGAACTCGAAGCGGCTGGAGTGTGGTCTCGCCGTTTGGAGATACCTGATACGTCAGAAATCGCCTTCCTCCTTCCCACATTGCCCATATCAACCCTCACGTCGTTTTCAACGGACTGCGATATTGGGATTGAAACATGGGCGAATGTATTCGGGTCCCTTTCCCACCTCTCCCGTATATCAGCCGCAGGACCTCTTGCTATCAACATCCTCTTTGCTATTGCCGGTGACTTCAATAGTATACGCAAAATCGCAGATAGGAAACGTGCTCAAAATCAGGCCAAGAAAAACACGAGAGGAACGAAGAAGAAAGGGAAAGGGAAAGGAATTCGAGGAGGTGATGGTAACGAAACCAACATGGATTCGACCGGCGAGTCTGATTCCGATTGGGATTTCATTTTCCCAGTCTTGGGAGCACTTGATTTACACAGGACGACTTTCCCGGAGTCTGCAGAGTATCTTATCGACGCTTTGCAAGCTCGAAAAACAATCGACAAAGGGGTAGATCTTGGGGTTTATGGGTGTCAAATTTCGGAGGGGATGATTGACGCGTTGGATGGGGTTGTCCCCCAGTTGGTGAGGGATAGACAGATGGGGCCAAAGGCTGAAAAGCGTGGTGAACCGTTCAGATTAAAAAAGCCATATGGCTTGTGACTGTATACCTATCACTTGTAATGTATGTAGTGGATCACTTACACGCGTCCAATGCTTCCAAGCTTGCAGCTTGCAGGCTCGTTTCCGCCTGGAAAGACCGAATTCAGTACCAAGGAAATCCGTCATTTCTTGCTGAAATATTTGTGTTTTCCGTCTTCTATCATCTGTTGAAAGCCAAATATGACGATTGATGATCTGATCACCAACTCGGCGGCAGCTTGACGACGGCCCGTGTGACGCCAACGCATCACAGTCCCATTTTTCTTGTTTTGATCCCTCTTCGCCTGTTTACTTCAACCATGCTCGTTACACCCTCCAACCCTATTCTTACGCAAACCTTCGATACCAGTGATATCGCCTTCACCGAAATCGACAAAGAAATCACTGTTCTCAAACAACAAATCCGGGCATTACACACCTTTCGGAACACATTCACGCCCATCTATCGCCTTCCTGCAGAAGTTTTAGCTCGCATTTTTTCTTTCACTCGATATGCTCGTGCACATCGTGTGTATACTCGCAAGCCAATGACCCCCAGCTGGGTGGTCGTGACCCATGTTTCACAACACTGGAGCAACGTCGCTCTTACGAGCCCGAATCTTTGGTCACACCTTTCCAGTTCCTACCCCACGCCCATCGTTGATTTGTGGTTGCAGCGTTCCAAATGCACTCCGCTTTCCGTTGATCACAAGAACTTTTCAGCAAAGAATGCCCAGCTGGTTAGCGAGTCTCTTTTACGGACTCGGGAGTTGAGCGTGGAATTAGGGGCAGATTCCTGGAAGGCGTTGGAAAATAGCTTATCTTCCCCAGCCCCCCTCTTGGAATCCCTTTCTGTCTCTATCTCTGCTGATCTTCAGTTATCGTCCTTGATTGAGCCCGTTGATTGTCAATTCTCAGCCGGTCTATTTGCTGGAATTGCACCCCAGCTCCGGGGATTGAAACTCAACAGATGCTCCGTCGGCATCAAGTCATCCCTCTTCACAGATTTGACAGTCCTACGACTTCGTCAACCTCCTCAGAAATTTTCAATGATGGAGATTCTCGCAGTCGTTTCTAGGTTTCCCCGTCTAACATTCTTGACGCTCTCGCACACCCTTCGTCCAGATGCTGATCCGGTACCCCCTGCTTTCGATATCATCTCACTTTCTTCTCTCAAATCGCTCACAATCGAAGGAAGATCCTTTGTTCAAGATCTCGACCTTCTTTCACACTTCTCCTATCCTTCGAATTCGAAGCTATGGTTCAATTCCGACACCACAACCGGGGATGCACTTTCGGTGCTCTCAGACTTCCTGAAAGTTCAACAAGCAGCCTCTCGACAGC
>ML208435.1:25243-47388 GCA_004369065.1 Pluteus cervinus
TTCTCGTACTTGCCCTTACCCGCATTAGAGGTGTTCACGACAACTTGCAATATCGATACTCGGACTTGGACCAACATATTCGGGCCTCTCTCCAAGCTTAGACATATTTCTATCTTTGGGAACTATGCCCCCAACTTTTTCTCTGCTCTCACCGACGACTTTAAAGCCAATTGTCAATCTACGAAGGGCAAAAAGAAGGGGAAGCTCGATTGGAGTCCCATCTTCCCGGGCTTCAAGACACTCGAACTGAACGAAACGGCATTTCCAGACGATATGGAAGGCCTCGTTGCTGCTTTACATGGTCGCAAGGGGGCTGGGAAGGAGGTTATGGCCATTGAGATCTTCGGAAGTTTGGATATAGGGGATGACATACCCGATATGTTGAGGGAAGTGACTTCTTCTATTTGGTGGGATGGTTGGCGTGAGGCGGATGGCGAAGGTGAAGGTGAAGGTGATGAACCGAAATTCTACGATCCTGTTGAGCTTTCAGACGATGACGAGGCGTATATGTACATGTATTGAGTTACATGAATCAAGGCTTTATTAGGAGGAAGTGTTGAATGTACTCCCGATCCTCTGATATCGATGAGGAAGGCTTTCTGAAGGCGAACTTCTCCTAACCGATCTGTTCGACATCATGGTGTGCGTTCTGACTTAGTACGAATTTGAAACACAAAAGTCCAAAGGAAGGCCAACTCTGACGCGATCCCCCTTCATTCTCAACGATAGATTGCATATGCAATTCTGGATTTGGCGACTATTCGTCGAGTAACAAAGATCGAGTGGAAGGCCGGAAGGAGTGTGACGTCACAGTCAACCCCTTCGACTTCGACTTCCACCATGGCCTACCACCCCATCCTAACACAACATTTCGATACTAGCGCCACAGCGTTCACGAAAATCGACAACGAAATTGTGGTTCTCCAAGATACAATTCGTTCATTATATACGTTTCGGAACACTTTCTGCACCGTCAACCGCCTTTCTCCAGAGATTTTAACTCGGATTTTCTCATTCGTTCAGTGTGCTTACTCTAACACAGAGAGGGCCCTTGGCTGGCTTGACGTTACTTGTGTTTCACACCACTGGAGGAACGTTGTTCTTGAATGCCCGAGGCTCTGGTCCCACATCTCGAGTACCTATCCTAAGCGCCTCGCTGCAGAGTGCATTACGCGTTCTAAAGCTGCCTCTCTTTCCCTCGACTTGCGCGGAACGGGTCCACACGAGCAACTAATTACCCCACTGCTTTTTAGGACCCGGGAGTTGAGTTTGCAATTGGACTCCACATCCTGGAATAGTCTATCAAGCAAACTCTCCTCCCCAGCGCCTCTGTTGCAATCCCTTACCATTATGATCACAGAAAATGCGCGGGGATCACCTTATCCCATAATCCCGGACACAATGTTTGGAGGCGTAGCGCCCCATCTCCAGTGTTTGGATCTTATCGGATGCTCGTTTGATATCAACTTGCCCCTTTTGGCGCGTCTCACAGCTCTCGAGCTTGACTGCCTCTCAAATTTGTCAGCCACAGACTTCCTCACCACTCTTCGTGGTGTCCCGCATTTGACTTCATTATCCCTCCTCAGACTCCCCAATGATGACGTTCTAGCCTCCCCAAATCTTGATGCAATCACCCTGTCGTCTCTTAGAACCCTTTCCATTCGAGGAATATCGTTCACCCATGACCTCGATCTCCTCTCACATCTCTCCTTTCCTGCGAATACAGCCATATATTTTTACTCCGTCATGAAATCCGGAGAAAGCATCGCGTCACTATCTGCTTTCATGGCTACTCAAAATGTAGCCCGTCTTCAAGAATCCAATCCTCCCTTCCAGACCAGTGTTGAACTGTGGTGCCTCGAGGATAGGTTGAGGCTGTTCATCGATGCCGGATACCATGAATCTCGATCTACGACCAGCCTTTTGGTTTTCGACCTCTTCGGACAATGGGACTGTCCATCACAGATGCCCGACAAACCAGAAACCACGATCTTCTTCACGTCTTTGCCCTTATTGTCCCTCACGTCGTTTACAGCTATCGGCTGCAATATTGGGGCTGAGATCTGGACGGATATCTTTGGATCCCTCCCTAAACTCAAGCGTATATCAGCTTCTGGGGTTTGGACGTGCAACCTACTTTCTGCTATAGTCAACAACTTCATGACAAAGTGTCCAGCTCCTTATGTTGATTGGGACAAGGACCATCAGCAAGATGATTGGGAGGTGATTTTCCCTCATTTGGAGGAGCTTCATTTGCAGAAGACGTTTTTACCGACGTGGACTCCGACAGATCTAATGGATGCGCTACGTGCTCGAAAGATCATCGGAAAGGAGATCAAACTGATTAAGATCATGGAGTGTCCTAACGTGAGTCGGGATATTCTTGACGAGCTGGGTCGTTGTGTTGGTGAGATCTCGTGGGATGGGTGGACTGGGCCAGGGCGGTGACTTGGTTTCGTTTGCTGCATAGTATCAGTTGTCGTTTTGTCGGAGAGCTCATCGCGGAAAGTAACAATTCCAATGTACTGCAATCAAATTCTCTATTGCTCATAGACGAAGATAGTATAATGTTTAATATTTAATATCAGAAACTTTTGTACGGATGAGAAGGTCGTGTTGCCTATGTAAGAGGAGCGTGACGTCACGCATCACGGGCAAACTCTTTCAACTTCAACTTCGACTTCCACGGCCACCATGGCCTATCACCCCATTCTATCACAGCGCTTTGATACCAGCGATATCGCGTTCAATAAAATCGACCAAGAAATTTTAGCCCTCAGAGAAACAATCCGAGAGAAAATCCGTGTCTTGCACGCGTTTCGGAACACATTCACCCCGGTTTATCGTCTTCCCCCAGAAATCCTTTCTCGCATCTTCACTCTCCTTCAATATGTCCCCAAATTTCCAGGGGACCTTCATTCACGCAGAAAACCAACTCTTGAATGGGTTAAAGTAACCCATGTCTCTCAGCATTGGAGGGATGTTGCTATCGGAAGCCCAAATCTCTGGTCGCAAATTTCGACGACTTACCCCAAATGCCTTGCTGAAGAATGGCTGCAGCGCTCCAAATCAGCTCCTCTTTCCATTGATCTGCGTGGTTCGGGGTCACTGGACGCTGATCGGTTTATTACCCCATCGCTATTTAGGATTCGGGAGTTGACTCTGGAGTTGACCTCATCCTCCTGGTGGATCTTATCACGCAACCTCTCTTCCCCGACTCCTCTTTTAGAGTCCCTTTCTATCATGATTACGGATGGTGCCTTCTACTCCGCATCCTCAACGATCTCGGATACCACGTTTGCAGGCACAACACCCCGTCTTCGGTTCTTAAAACTTATGGGTTGTTCGGTTGATATCAACTCCTCCATTTTCACGAATCTTGAAGCCCTGGAACTTCGTGACTCCCCTCGAAAGATGTCAGCTACAGATCTTCTGACCGCTCTTCGCAATCTCCCGCGTCTGGTTTCATTGGTCGTCTCTGAAGTCCTCGCCACTGGCGCCCCTCTAGCCTCATCCAGCATTGACTCCGACACCATCATCCTTGCATCTCTTACATCTCTTTCTATTCGAGGAGGGTCATTAATTCAAGATCTTGACATCCTCTCACATCTCTCGTTTCCCGCGAATACCACTTTGCGCTTTTCCTCCGTCACCCAAACCGGAGAAAGTGTTACATCACTCTCCGATTTCTTGAGAGTATATAACTCAAGCCATCTCCAGGAATCATCTCAGCCTAGTCAGGTCAATATGGATTTGCACTGTGCGCGGAACTTTCTCAAGCTATCCATTCAGACCAAATACGCCGAACCCGGGCTTATGGATAGCTCTTTGGTTTTTGAGCTCATTGGTCGGTGGGGAGGCACGTTGGAGATGCCTGATCAAATAGAAACCGCCACTCTCTTTTCGTATCTGCCTTTATCATCCCTCACGACTTTTACCACTAATTGCAACATCGGTGTCAACACATGGATAACTGTATTCGGGACCCTTCCTAAACTCCGGGACATATCGGTCTCAGGATCTCGTGCAGTTAACGTTCTCTGCGCCATTGTTGCCGATCTCATGGCCAGATGTGTAGGTCCTTTGGAACGTATGCCCCGGCCACCGAGAAATACGACCCAAGGGAGGATGAAATGGAATCGAGGTGGAGGAAGGCAGAATTCGCAGCGCGCTTCGACTTCCAACTCTCAAGCTGTTGATTGGGTACCAATATTTCCTCAGCTCGAGACCCTGGAACTACAGGACATGGCATTTCCGGAATATACAGAAAACGTCATCACGGCTCTATGTGCTCGAAAGGTTGTTGGAAAGGGTCTTCACTATATTGGCATTACGGAGTGTCGGAATCTGGATAAAGACGTGCTTCGTGAGCTGGGTCGTTGTGTGTGTGGGATTTCGTGGGATGGGCATGTGGGCTTAGTGGGCAGGGACGAAGAAGAAGTCGAAGATGAATATATGCATCGTAGGTTTGGCTCGCTGTTGGATGATTATCTTACTTTGTGGCTTGGACCGTTCTCGTACTAAACCAGGAGAATGAGTCCTAGTACTTTGTTTTGTTCAGACAGGTGTTGTGTAAAATTTACTCCTTAGATTACGTTCCATGCTTTTAGACCTTTTAAACCTGTTTTTGCCAATGGAGTTGACGACAACGGCATCTTTGAACTCAATGCGCGAAAGTCATCGCGGCGAGTTTGAGCGTGCCGAGGACCGTGCGAACCCGGCAACCAAATCCCTTGGCTCAAACCACCATGATGTTCCCGTCGACTCTCCATTTCAATCGCACCAAGAGGCCTTCATTTCGGTCTTGAATGAAGAAACAAACGGACATCTAGTCTAGTCAGTGCTACTAACTAGCGAGCTTCTGTTCATCACTTATCTTTGCTTTCACGAGCTTTGGGACATTCACGGTGATGTCTTGTTGCCGAGATGTTCCTCTGCACGTATGACGATGACTTGTCCAAATGTAACGTGCTAATGTCATTTTGCTATGCATCTGCTAATGGTTCCTTTAGAATGACGCGTCCTGGATTGCTCAAGACCGCTCGCAGTCCCCCTTTCCGACTGACTGGAGGTTAGGCGAGGCGTTCTAGTTTTGGAGGTGCGTGGTGTGAATCTGCTCCTGGCTGAGAACTCCTTTCATTAATGCATTATTAACAATTAGCTTCGCTGCTGCTGGATGGACTGGGCGGATCACTTGGCGGAGGACACTTCACGTTTACGGTGGAACTGTGGAGGCTTGAACAGTGATAGTAAAATGGGCGCTCGGTCATTGTCGTACGTTTTATCTGCATTTGAACCAAGGTTCTGGTTTAGTTGACAATCCTAATACCCTAGAACCTTTGTCGGAACCCTCAAAGACGCCATGTTACCGCCACGTTCTGTTCGTTTGCCTGGGACGCCATTAGCGGGGTGAACTAATGGTGCTGTTTTGATAGTCGTGCTGAACTCAGAACGAGCATGCGAGCATATGCACTGGGTTTCTCTTGTACGCCTTCTCCCTTTTTTGCGCCTCCACCGAATTCTGACTATTTTCTGTTCGTAGTCCAATGTCAGGTCGAACCTTTCGTGGAAAATGAAGCTGTTTCAACGCGTTTAACGCGCTCATTGGGCTTGGGCGGACGATGTGCGATCGTGATGAGTATATGCGGCGGTGTAGCAATTTTTTTTTGGCATTGATGTTCGTGCGTGAAATCATCTTCCACATCCATGCCTTGGTCTAACATTAAGATGTACAGATTGCTTCCGCGAATTTTGGTATGCCTCCTCCTGTTACTTTCACCTTCGAGTGCGTGTACTCAAATATCATGTTATTCAGGTCGAAATGTGACGGTGACTTGACCAAAGGTAATGTCCTCACGCGATTTGCCCGTTTTCCACCCACTAATTGTCCACTTTTGTCATCTTTAGCACAACACGTCCTACAAAGTCGGACTCCACAATTCGGCTGGACGTTGGGCAGGCCGTTCTAGTTCTACGGGTAGGTGGTACGGGCCTATTCTTGATTCAAACTCCCGTTCGATTAACGCGTTACCCTCAGCGACCTTCCTTACCGCTCGATGGATTCTGGCTCTTTCAGACAGCGGGGCGACGTGGCCAGCACATTCAAGACTATTACGACGGAGGTTTGAGCGATGATTCATGATAGCATGGAGGACTTTGGACTACTTTCGTACGTTTCCTCTCCACTTGTATGAGCTTTCTATTGGCTGACGTCCTCGTCCTGAATATCGCAGAACATCATCTGTAGTACCTATGTATCGGAGCGTGATACTTCGATGGTATTGTCTTTGTCTTCCTTTTCATGGAACCAAACCAGTGGCGGCGAACTCATGGCATCGTTTACGAGGAGAGTGCTTCGCCTTGCGTCGTCTCGGAGGGGGCAGGCCAATCACATGCACCAACTTGGACAGGAGAAGTCGTAGAAGTCGGAGAGAGACGGACGGAGACAATGTAGATAGGGCGAACGCACAACGCCAGGATCGGGTGGGAGGCAGGCCGAATTCCTCGGGAAAATGTGAGCGCAGCCTTTCCCATCAGTTTGGTTCGTGGTCTTGATTATGGTTGATATCTCCTTGGGCTAATGTTCTTCGCAGAGCTTGGTCTGGGATTCGAGAAAGCTACAAGTAATACAAGCAGAATACAAGAACCATCAGCCTCCTCATCGTTAGTACAACCATCGGTACCTTGGTTGACCACACTCCCAAGAAGAAATGTATGTTACGCCTCCTTAAGTTATCGCCTCCTGCTCATTTACTCGTTACTGCTCGTAGTGACCATGGCCGGTTCCGCATCTCAAAGCTTACTCGGATACTCCAACCCTCCCTGGCCTTTATATATATGTGGTATAACACGAACCCAGGAGCCAGCACATCGCGGAAAGCCTAGTGCCTTGTTATTCGCGGAGAGGATAGAGAACGTTTAGGTCAGTTCTTTCCCGGTAAACTAGCGCATATATGCACTCAACTGAGATCATATATCCTCTAGCTACATGGGCGAGCGGTGGAGTAACCTGCAAGGTCTTGCCACCTATTTGCACCCGGGGTACGTTCGATGTCACTGTCCAACTACCACACTGATATCGTGTTTTCCAACAAGGGGATGAGTCGAACTCTACACGTTCCATACATCGCTTTACCATGTCGGTTTCGACGAAGCAAAACGTGGAACTATCGACGACCGGAGGCTAACAAGTCCCCACACGGTCAGGTCGACGTTGATAGCGCTCCATATCTCAAAAGAAGCACATTCGATTTCCTTTTCTTCACGTACGTCTTCTCCGGACATTTTCTTAGATTAATAAGAGTCCCAACTCCCTTATCCGCAGTGGACGTGACTTCTCCGCTTTCATTGCGAGGAAGTATTAAACGCTTTTCCTTATCTCGATGCCCGCTGACCATACCAAACGGTTCTTGGTACGTATTGCCTCACTTTTCTCTTTTCGTTCCTTGAACACCTGTCTGACCCGCTGCGTGTAGGTGGCGATTCCGGTTGAAGCGGACAAGGCGTCGTGAAGTATGTGCATGTGCAGGTGGCCGCGGCGATCCAAGGCTGAAATCCCTCGACTTTTGCCAAGACATCTTCGGCTTTGGTATGGAATCTTTTTCTCGTGATTCTGACCGGTTATGACCTGACCACATCATCCAGAACTGGACCTGTCGACCGTTCCTGCAACCTCTAGTGAAGTCCCTCCGGACGCCTTCATCAACCGCCCCCAGTTGAGTTCGTGCTGTCTAATTTGTATGGGCGCCTAAATAGACGCTCATGTTGAACTTTTTGATAGTTAACGTCTCCGACCGATAACTCTCGTTTCCCTTCCTAGAGTGATTTGGGATGAAAGCTTTGACGACATGGGTCAATGCAATGAAGCCAGAGCCGTCGTGCACGTCGTTTGTTCTTTCAACCATTTGTCCCTGCACCATCTGAATCGTCCTCTTTCCCGCAGGTAGTTTCTCGTTAACAATTAAAGGTCAATATTACTCCATTGTTTCGCGCTGTTGTCGTGCGTATTTGAAGTATATCCTCTTGACCGGCCAATTCTAACTTTCATATCTTACTTCGCCTACAGACCCGAGCAGCCTTTCACACTGTGGACTGGCCCATGTTCTTGAGCATTTCGTAGCTGAAGCGCCTGACGAAGCAGTGTTTGTTAGAGCCTGTGGCTGTTTGTATTTCTGAGGTATGTTCTTCAAATCCTCTATGCATAATTTGCTCTACTCACGTCCCTTGCTATGCAGGGCAAGTGGACGTCGATTACGTTGAATGTTGTGGTCGTAGACTTCGTGAATCAGGACCCTTGGACTTTACCATGCAGTAATAATGCCAGATCGCCTTCAAATTACACGCTTTGGGGGAGCCAATCGGACAATTCCCGGAGAATTGTGAACTCCGCCTCACACTTTTTGGATCGCCGAGGTTTCGTTTCGTTGGTCGTTGACCTGTTCCCCTCACCATGTTATCATCAATTTTAACTCAACGCTTCGACACTAGCGACATTGCTTTCGCCAAAGTCGACGAAGAAATTGCAATTCTCAGAGAAGGTATCCGAGCCTTACACGCATACCGGAACACTTACACCCCTGTCTACCGCCTTCCTCCTGAGGTTCTAACCCGCATATTCTCTCTCACTATGCAGATCCCCAACCGCGATTGGTACTATGGCGCGGGGATGTTCAACCGAGGAGTTGCCGTGACTCGCACCTCCCAACACTGGAGGAACGTCGCTCTTGCAAGTTCAAGTCTTTGGTCTCACATCTCCAGCTCCTATCCCAAGCCTATCATGGAGGAGTGGTTGAAGCGGTCCAAGGCAGCTCCTCTATACGTGAATGTATACTGCACTTCACCACGAGATGCTCAGCTCTTCCTCGTACCACTTCATCGCGTTCGGGAGTTGACGCTGGAGTTGACCACAAACGCCTGGAACACCTTCTCATCCAACATGTCTTCCGCCGCCCCGCTATTGGAATTCCTTTCCATCACCTTGAACACTTCTCCTCCACCCGAAGGGATTGCAGAACCCACTTTTTGGGGCGGTTTCCCCCGTCTTCGGCATCTACACCTCTCGGGGTGTTCCTTCGATACTGAGTCGTCGCTCTTCACGGACTTAGTTTCCTTGGAGCTTTGCAACCCACCTAATAAGGTTCCAGAGCAAGCCCTTCTCAGCACTCTTCGCAACCTTCCACGTCTAACATTGTTGACACTGTTGGACGTACTTGACCCCAGTAACCCTCCGGTCTCTGCTGAAATCGGTGCTGTTTCCCTATCCGCTCTTCAATCACTTTCCATCAAAGGAGAATCGTTTGATCAAGATGTTGACATCCTTTCCCATCTCTCCTTTCCTGCCAATTCAACCTTACGATTCCATTCCAACATCCGGACCAGTGAAGCGCTTCATACACTGTTGGCGTTCCTCCAGGTCAATCACACAGCTCGTCAATCATCCTCCGCACCCCTCATACACAACCTTGATCTATATCGTTCGTGGAATCTGCTGAAGTTGTCTTTGAACCCCGATTCCACCGAATCAAGATACGTTGCAAACCTGTTAGAGTTTGAGCTTCGAGGACATTGGAATGAATTCGATAGGTCCGATCAGTCGGAAATGGCCACTCTGTTCTCATATCTCGACCTCACGACCCTCACATCACTTACTTCGAACTGGGGCCTTGATATTGGAACCTGGACCGACGTATTTGGACACCTTCCCAACCTCAAGTGTATTTCCGCCTATACGCCCCGCTCAGAGGATATAATTAATACGATTGTCAACGACTTCAAAGACAAGTGTCCGCCTGTTTATGAAAAGACACTCCCTAGTTCTACAACGATAATAAAGAAGCAGGGAAAGAGGGGGAGGGGTGAGCATCCGAGAGTGCAGGTGGCTTCAAGTTCTAGCTCTCAACCGGCTGTTGATTGGGTCCCAATCTTCCCGAAACTCGAGGTGCTCAACCTGCGTGGAATATATTTGCCATTGCAATACAACGATTTCGTCAGCGCGTTACGGGCACGAAAGAAGGTTGTGATGGGGGTTACGTCGCTTGTAATTCAGGAATGCACGGGGATGGATCAGATTGTGATGGATGCGCTCTCCAAGGTTGTGAGTGTGACCTGGGATGGGTCCACGGGGACAGATGATGAAGATAACTCCGAAGTCGAGGATATTGAGGAGGCTGACTATATCCCTACTCTCCAGGACCTCGGGTTCACAGAGGATATTGATCTTGATGACTTGATCGCAGCAACTGGCCCGTCGTGATGACCAGTTGCATTTTCCCTCTATTTGTGTAATTACAGATGTTTTTTCTCCGTTCTCCGAACTAAAGCACGATAGGCTATGTATGTAACTCGCTCGGCTTTGACCTCCGTGCTTGTGTGTACCAAAATTCTACGAAATGCATTTGAGCTTGTTTGTATAACCCTCCGCTGCTTGGCACGTGCGTAAAGACACTCTGACTCATACCCTCACTACGCCGCGGAAAACTTGGCAGCCCATTCCAACACATCAGATGGACAGCAACGATATCGCTTTCGCAAGAATCGATGAAGTGGTTGCCGTTCTCAAAGAACATATCCGCATACTCGCAAACGTCGGTGACGACACTACAGCTCTCGAAGAGGCCGTCCGTGTCTTACATGCGTCCAGGAACGAATACACGTACATTCACCGCCTTCCTCAAGAGCTCTTAGCCGAGATCTTCTACCTTGCTCGACATATCCCTCCCAGTGACCAGTATGGTGTTAAAAAGCTGCCTAGCAATTGGGTGGCTATGTCACAGGTTTCTCAACAGTGGAGGGACGTCGCTCTCGGAAGTTCCAACCTCTGGGCACATATTTCCAGCTCCTATCCCCGTTCCATCATTCAAGAGTGCTTAAAGCGTTCTGAGCCGACTAGTTTGAC
Organism: Pluteus cervinus; assembly: GCA_004369065.1. Classification (NCBI taxonomy): domain Eukaryota; kingdom Fungi; phylum Basidiomycota; class Agaricomycetes; order Agaricales; family Pluteaceae; genus Pluteus; species Pluteus cervinus. The sequence continues at coordinate 36,138 of ML208435.1, forward strand.
GGTCGACTGGTACTGTAGCACACCAGATGATGCCCAGTTCTTCCGGTCATCACTTCATCGGGTCAAGGAGTTGACTTTGGTGCTCAACTCAACCACTTGGAATACTCTATCTTCCAACCTGTCTTCCCCAGCCCCAAAATTGGAGTTATTGTACATTTTCCTTCGAAGTCGCGATGCACAATCTCCAGCACCCCTAATCATCACGGACAGTATATTTTCGGCCACTACACCTTGTCTACAGCAGGTACACCTCTCTGGATGCTCCATTCATCCCGAGGCACCACTGTTTACAGGTTTGACATCCCTTGGTCTTTACGATCCTCCTCAAAGGCTTTCAGCTCAAAATCTTTTCTCCATGCTTCGCTCCCTTCCGCATTTATCGTTCCTGGGCCTTTCTGAAGTACTGGAACCAACGACATCCCCAGTATCCGCAAATATCACCACCGTAGCCTTACCCACTCTCCGGTCTCTTCTCATCCGAGGACAACCCCTTAATCAGTACCTCGAAATCATCTCCCTTCTCTCCTTTCCCAGGGATTCAACAATAGATTTTCGATCCATGACCGGATCTCCTAGGGTACTTCCATCATTGTTGGATTTTCTCCGGGTCAATCATGCTCGTTGGTCGACGCCACTCTCCACTCCCCTCGTGGAGACTATGGATCTGGATTCTTCTTGGGGTACGCTCCAATTATCCTTGAATCCCAATTCCAACGCACCAGGATACGTTGCCGACCTGATGAAATTGGAGCTTCGCGGGGAATGGGGAGAGGATTTAGGGGTGGCGAACAACACAACAATCATCTCCTGCTTTTCATATCTCCCCCTATCTAGTCTCACATCACTCACTTCGAACTGGCCTTTCGACACCAAGTCTTGGGCTAACCCCTTCGGAGCACTCCCGAACTTGAAGTCCATCTCAGTTAAGGGTCAAGAATCCCTTGACATCATCGAGGCCATCGTTGGCGACTTGGGAGCGTATCTCAAGACGAAGAAGCAAAAGGGGACCCCGGTAGCTTCGAGTTCTGGGTCCAGTGCCGAACCACTCGTCTATGACCCAATCTTCCCAAAATTGGAGGAGCTTCACTTCGCAGGACCCACATTTTGTCCCTGGCTATCTGACAACTTTGTTACTGCGCTCCGCGTGCGAAAGGAGAAGGGCAAGGGACTCAGCTTGCTTGAAGTCAAGCGATGTGAGTTCACGAGTCGGCGTGTGATGGCTGAACTATCGGAGGTTCTGGAGGTGAAATGGGATGGGTTCACAGGCAGAGATGATGACGATGACGGGGATTCAGATGATCCTTATGAAGAGTATGAACCTGATGACGACCCAGCAGATTTTGATTCCCAAGAATTCATGGAGGAGTACTTCTACTGAGTTGTCGTGATGACAAGTGCATCGATGGGTTACCCTAATTTACAACTATTCTATTCGCTGTTTTTATCTCCCTTTATTGCTTATCTCAAGTTCGTAGGATTTCTGAAATATTTACATTTGAAGCGTTTGTTTGGATCAACGGATCGTGCCAAACAACCACGACCTATTTTTCACCTCCTCCTTCATGTCGTCTAACTCAGTGCTGGATCATCCTCTTTTAACTCGAGAATTTGCTTCAAACGATGCTGCCATCAAGGAAATTGACCTCGAAGTCCAGAACCTACAGGAAAGCACGCGCTCTTTGAGCTCATTCCGAAACACCTGGACGACCGTGCATCATCTCCCTCCAGAGATCCTCACTCTTCTCTTTATGTTCGTTCAACGGGTTTGGTATCAAAGTAATCGCACCACCTCACAGGTCCGGCACTTTGAATGGGTCGCCGTTATGCATGTATGCCAACAATGGCGCAATGTCGCACTTGAGTCTCCCACCCTCTGGTCGTATATCTCGAGCTCATATCCCGACCCTGTTATCGAAGAGAGTCTTCGCCTCTCAAAAGGAATGCCACTTACCATCGAAATACAGCATCGCAATATCCGGATGCCCCTTATGGTCGTCGACGCTATGCATCGGATCCGTCATTTGACGATCTCGGTGTCTGTTGTCCCATCCAGAACACTACAATTTTTCCTGAGGCCGCCTGCTCCTATTCTCGAATCACTCACAATCCGAGTCCCACCAATATATGACACGGACAGGTTCTTCTTACCAGATACAGTCTTTTCTGGCACCACCCCGTGTCTTCGCCACCTGACACTCCAAGGCTGTGAAGTCAGCCTGAATTCGCAGCTTTTTGATGGGATAACGACACTGGAGCTGAAGGACCTCGTGGTCTTGCTACAGCCTGCTTCCCTCCTCACATTACTACACCGACTTCCAAGTCTGGCTTCATTGACCATCTCCGAGGTATTCGAGTCCCCACCCGCATACTATGATATTGGCGAAGAGGTGCCTCAGGAGCCAATACCCGAAAAAGTTCCCTTAGACTTCGGTATTGTCAACCTTCCCTCCCTTGCATCCCTCTCCACTACTGGTCGCAGCCCAAGTCCAGACTTAGATGTCCTCTCCCACTTGTCCTTCCCAGCCTCATTAGCTCTCTACTCCGCCTTGAACACGTACACGTTTGAAGAAACGACTTCTACTCTCTTGAAGTACCTTCAGATACATCAACTTGGTCGTCAGGACTGCTCCACCGTTCAAATCACCTCCCTCACCCTTTTCTGTCTCAAGGATATGCACCTCATATGCAAGGCAGACGAGAAGCCCATCTTGGAACTCGAGTTTAAAGGATATTGGACCAAGTTCCCACCTGAACACGTCACTCACCTATTGAGCGTGTTCTCGTACCTATCCATGTCCGGACTGGTCACTTTCACGACAGATTGCCCGTTCAGCGTTCAAGATTGGAAGAACGTCGCCGAGAACCTCACTAGGCTCCAATTTCTCGAGGTCCAGAAGCAAAATGCAGCTCGCCAGTTCCTTGACTTCTTCATTGACGATTATAAGACCAATGGGAGCGACTATGATGTGGAGGTAGGAAACACGGAAGTAGGACGCAACGGGGAATCTTCTATGGATCCCAACTCTGATTCTCAGAGAACGGATTGGGCGCCGACATTGCCCAAATTATCGGAGCTCCGCGTACAGGAGGTATTGATGGAGGCCGTGATCAAGTACAATCTCCCCAAAACATTGGCCTCTCGAAAGCGAGTTGGCAAGGGTCTTGATGTCGTTGGGATAACGAAGTGCAGTATGATCCACATTGGTTTCATAGACTCGTTGAAGGGTGTTGTGAATGAGCAGGTCGATTGGGATGGATTAACGGGATACGAGGAAACAGAAAAAGTAGATTATTATGACCTGCTCGGTGCATATGATTATCTCTAGTGCTTATTATTCTCGATTCTCCTCTGGCCATACAATATGTAGTTTCATCGACGGTGCATTAAGATGTATATACATCCATACTCGTATCGTACAAATCTGAGCACACTAGAGTTCTGTAAACACGGGATCCAGAAGTCACGAAGAGAATGAACGAGAAAGCCTCAGCCAGTCCAAAGCGCTGGTCAATCAACAAATTCTATCCTCACGTCTGGCGAGAACCACGCCCTCGGCTCATACACCCTCCCTCCTTTGAGTTTCGATGCTGTTACCTTGATATCCACACTCCTATGAACGTTGATCGAAGGTCCATCGGCCGATTGAGACTTGGGCTCCTCGTGCGCCTTCTGATGAACCTGTTGGAAGGTCACTTTCGAGTTTCTATTCACAATTCCTCTTCCCGGAATTTCTCGGGGATCACCTCGGTTCATCCTAGGGAAAAGCAACGTCTTAGCGTGAAGGAGGAGACACAAAATCCAGGAAAAGACTCACTTCGTCTTCGTGACCCATTTATCATGCTTTGCGTCCTGATACTTAGAAGTCAACGGAATATACTCCAAAACCCACCACCCTTTCGCCAATTCCAATTGATCATACACAGGCGAAAGTGCGTCGTTCAACTCTTCCTCTTCCTCCGTACCAACTTCGATATATTCTCTCCCACTGTCATCCAACTTCTCTTTGATCTCCTTGTACTTCTCCTCCAGCGTCAAATCCGTCTCTTTCTCATCGAATCCGAAGACTATACCAACGCTGGGCACCTGTTTGAGCTCTGGCAACCGCTTCTCAGCCAAAGCCTTGATCGACCTCTTCATCGTTTTTGGCTCTTTCATCGGCTTTGGTAAATCAAGGTCAGACGTCGGATCTAGTCGCTTTGGCCTCTCTGTCACTATTGGCCATAGGGTATTGGGATCCATGCCTAAGTCGTTAAAAGATGAGCGGGTTAGCTCAAGCAGGGCAACAAAGGATCCACATACCCAACCGACGCAATCCATCCACGTCAAACTTAATCCCAGTCTTAGCCTTGAAACATTCTCGTACCATCCACCGTAACGGAATCCTCGCGAGTGAATGCCGAGTATCGTTTGGAACCGAACCACCCCCGATATCACAGTGACACCCCTAAACGAACGTCAAGTTTTGAACTTGTAAGAAACAACCCGTAAATCAACTCACAGCAAACCAAACTTCCAATACATCTGTCTCTTGGTGCGCCCTCGCCTCCAGATACGCCTTCCCAAGCGCAGTCCATTCCATATCCTTCGTTGTTTCTGGACCTATTGACGAATTGCCACTTGTCGAGTCGCCTTTGTCGTCTTGTGGTGATACTTTCCGGTCAGACCATTGTGATGGAGAAGGTGGAGTTGACGCTGAACTTGTCGAGTTTGGTTCCAAGGTTTGTGACTTTCCCGAGGTCTAAACGCTAAGCACACTATCCCAGAGCCGAATGAAGCACACGCACCGCTTTTATGGTAGGCTGGACAGGTATTGGTAACTCCTTATTCGACCAACCCTTTTCCCATGGTTGGAGGGTTCGTTTGTTCCATAGGTTCGGCTTAAACTTGGCCCTTCGCTCGTCGAACGAAATGGCATGTCGGAATGTTTTGATGATCGTGTTCGAAGTTGTGAAAGGTAATCGTTTGGGGATTAATCCGACAGAGTCCACTGTGTCCCTGTGCGTGAAGACGTGTGATTAGATATTGACCGAACAAAATGGGAAATGAAGATGGGTGGGATGAAATCGGAGGAGAATAGGACATGGCAGACGCCACATCTCCATTCAGAGTAATGGAGTTGGTTATGAGTTCGTAATTCACAAAAAGGTCAATACCATATGACCGCCTCCGGTACAGAGGATCCAAACGGCTTTCCATTTCGACGACGAATGCTGGTCACTTACCAAACCCCTACAAACTCGATACTCACATCAATCGAACATGCTCGCTTGAAAGCATTCGACTGTTCCCACCCCGTTTGGTCGGTCCGCCTGTATAACTTGTATGCGAACGCAACTTGTTGGACGTTGCCGGCCGGGAGGAGGCCCACTTTGTGGATCATACCTGCTAAACTGGGCGGAGGTTAGTTGGAGTTGATGAATAGCGAAGAGGCATCCAAAGCGAACTAAGATTGACCGTGACTTGGTGTTGGAAGACTCACCTTCGTGCGGTATATGCACCACGAGAGAAGCCTTATTATAGAAAGCACATCCACCGTTCAGAAGATTAGGATACGCGGTTCACAAAACTGGGAAACGCGTACCGAATATGCAGATCTTGTCACCCTGCGTATCTATCAAGATCGGTTTGAGCCGCCTCCCAAGAGGAGTAAACGTATCGGCGTACAATTTTGCATGAGAAACTGATAACCATCTGCGGAGATCACGAGAACAGGTCTTGTCAGTCATGTCAACACGGAACCGAAGAGAACCAGGATATCGTGGAGTCGAGAAAATTTCCCCAGCATGGATGGGAACAAAGCCCAAAATGAAATAAACGCCAATGGAGAATGAATATGCTTACCCGTCACATGCCTGTCTAAATCCCATGCAAACATCAGGTCGAGGACCTAATTGGGGGGAATACACACATTGTCAATATAATTAGAATGTAGGATAGCAGACGTACACTCGATAATTTCCGGGTTACAGGATTCGTGGCCGACGGGGAGATATATGTTCCGATCCCGGACTAGAGCGGGACACAACCAACCACGACTTTAGCACGACGAGCGCGTAGGGGGGAAGATATACCGCCATACGCACCTGGTAATAAACCCTCTGCTCGTCCTTTCTATCCTTCTTCAACAACGAGAAGAATTGGACCACATTCGAGTTATCCTTGTCGAATTTATCTCCAGTCCCATCAAAGCATAAGATCAACGTCCTTCCTTCACCCGTTGGCGGAATAAACGAGTGTGTTTGGTAGGGTTCGATAGTTGCCTCTTTCTTGGGTCGTCTCTCTTTGGCTGTGTTGTCCTTTGGATTAACAGCGATTACAGTGGGGGTATAGCTGAGTGGTGAACTGGGAACGGTGGCGCTGTGAAAGTAGGAATCCGTCAAATTGGCAAAATCCCTAACAGTGTCGGTTGTAGAGAAAGCCGTTGGATCTTGGAGGTGCCCGTATCTTGGGGTCTCCGTGATGCCCCCTGTGTTCGGTAAGCCGTCGATGGACATAGCGCTAGTGGTGGACGAGGTAAAACAGACGAGGATAGACCGGTGTGAACCAGGATGGAAGAGAGGAATCCGTGTACATTATCGGCGGTACTTAAATGTCGGTTCTTCGGTTGCCTCCCAGTGGTAAATTTGGCCCTCAGATTCGGTGCTTTGGGCGTCTATCTGAGCCAAGATAGGGAAATCTTCCATGTCATCCGACACTTCTATAAGAGGATCTGGCAGGATATCTCGCACGAACGTCAGTTACTGTATGTACTCACCTGTTATGTAAGTAGCTCGGTGACCAAAGTGACCTATTCGAAGCCTAATAAAAGATCCGAGGAATGGAATAAAGAACTGACCAGTACAGAGTCGACAACTGATACACGGTGATCGTCTATCAGCCAGGCCTATCGGCGGCCAAAAGGGGTTGGCAACATGTATATGCACTACGAGCGTGCCGTGCGCTTTCTTTGAGGCTGGAATACATATTGTTACGGTGGTCCAGTGCCTTCTTCCTTGTTGACCTCCTGGACGTCGCTGAAAACGGTGTTCAAGCGCCCATCGGCAATTACCGCGGGGAAAGAAATCAAATCAAAGTCCGCTCTTCAACGTACTGGCAACCACAACACATGCAATGTCGCCTCATCCCATCCTAACACAACGCTTCGATACGAGCGATGTGGCATTTTCGACGATTGACAAGGAGATCGCCGCCTTGCGAGAGAAAATTCGTACCCTCCATGCCTTCCGAAATACGTTCACCTCGGTTCACGCCCTCCCGTCAGAGATTTTAACTCGCATCTTCTCTTTTGTCCGACACCTTCCCGGAACCGATTTATATCATGGTAACGACTTTCTCAAATGGATCGCCGTAACTCATGTTTCCCAACAATGGAGAAATGTGGCGATTGGGAGCCCTCTTCTGTGGTCAGACCTTTCGAGCACCTACAAGCAACACGTCACCGAGACCTGGTTACGTCGTTCGAAATCAGCTCCTCTTTCCGTGGATATTTACGATATGTTAATATCTGAAGGCCTGAATGGCGCCGATCTGGCCGCCAGGGCGTCACTTTCTAGGATTCGAAAGTTGACTTTGGACTTGGATGCACAAATCGGCCAAGACTTGTTGGCCAACCTATCCTCCCCAGCCCCGCTTTTGGAAACTCTCTCCATCGTGTTTACGGACATAACCGGGTCATTCCCACCCGGGACAATTTCAGACACAGTCTTTGCAGGGACGACACCCCGTCTTCGCCATTTGGAACTTGCTAACTGCTCCTTCAATATCAACTCTCCTCTATTCACGGACTTGATCACGTTGGAACTTGAAAGTCCTCCAGAGAGGTTGTTGGCCACCGACCTTTTCGCTGCTCTGCGTCGACTTCCCCGCCTCACATCACTAGCCCTCTCCTACGTACTCCAATCTGATGCCGCTCCAGTCTCTCCAAGTATTGACACCGTGACTCTCCCCTTTCTCGAATCCCTCACTATCAAAGGAGACACATTCATCCAAGATCTCGACACCCTCGCACATCTTTCATTTCCTGCCCATACGACTCTAAAATTCATCACCGAAACCGAGACTACAGCTGAAGGCAGGCTCACTCCCCTGGTGGATTGCCTGCGTATCCATAAGGCAGCTTGCTTACAGGAACTGTCTCCTGACCTCCCCAGAAATATCGAGATAACATGTCCACGGATGACGACGTTGGGACTGGTCGTCGATATCGAATGGCCGGACTCCGTTGCGACCCGCCTTTTGGAGTTTAGATTAGGCGGTACGCAGAGAAGGCCAGTAGACATAGCCAATACGCCAGAGGTTTCCACCCTCTTCTCGTATTTGCATCTACAGTCCCTCGTGTCATTCAAGACCGACTGCAACTTCACCATCGGAGCTTGGGTAAATTTATTTGGACCCCTCCGCAAGCTCAAACGCATCTCAGCAAGGGGGAAAAGCGCTATAAGCCTACCTTCCGCCATCATCGACGACTTCAACCATTGGTGTCCCTCTACAGTCGTAACCACAGTTCGAACTTTGGCAAGTGCAAGGAAAAATGGAGGCGACAAAAGCGTGGAGACAGCCTCAGTCTTTGAGCTTCGACCGGATAATTGGGATCCGGTTTTCCCTCGGCTGGAGGAAATCAACTTGCAGGGGGTGTATTTCACGGCGGATACCGCCGCAGGTCCATATGCCCCGTTTTGTGCTCGAAAAATGGTTGAGAAAGGTCTTAAAGTCTTGGAAATTACGGGATGTTCAAGTCCCAATGTGGATGAGGATACACTCACGATCACCGACTTGCAGAGTTACGTGGGTCGTGTTTCGTGCGATAAACTGTACCATTGTTGATATGGATGACAATGATGGCCTGAACTCCTACGTATACGGATAATTGGCTGTTTGACCATCAGGACAGGTGAACCGGTGACATGTCCTCGCCAAATTAGACTGCATATTGTAACAAGTACCAAGTCTGATTTACATTTCTGGTCAACGTTGCCCGATCCTTATCCTAAAATCGCAATTCATCGCCGATAACGACGTTAACGATATCGATGACTTCGGTCGCGTTGATCAGATTGAATTTCACGGTATTCAACAAAAAGGATAGGCATATCGAAAGGCGTTTGCCAACGACGTTATATTCGAAATTTTGGTTAATGCTCGTCGATGCCTGCATGCTCAAACGCGCCCTTGTTCTTCATGCATCATGCATGATCGTGTTCGGAGGATCGGCAAACGCCGTTGGGATTCACGCCAACTTTTAATCGGTGGGCCTTGCTACTCGTTCATTGCGTCTACAATTGACAATTAGGCGCTAGTCAAGCTTCCTCCAAGCTCGTATCGTGGCGAGATACCTCATGGTGCTAAATAAGTGACTCGTGAGACTCCGATTGATTTTACGTCTTCCTATGAAAATGAGCAAGGTCCCTGATTTGACCCGGGCGTGGACCGAAAAAAAGACCATTACCCAACTCTCTTGGTCGATATCTCGCATTTCTTCCTCATACCCCAATGTCCTCTTCCTTTATCGTCGCTCAGCACTATGATATCCATCAAGACGCGCTACGCAGAATCGATGAGGAGATCTCCCAACTCGAAGCACGACTTACCTCACTCCACCTCGCATTTCCTCATATCAGCGACTCTCAGAGCCTCGGACAGATTACTCGAGATGAAATAAACCAACTTGAGGTCAAAATTCGGTCCTTAAAGTCCACTCGAAACTCACTTATACCCATCGCCCGCCTTCATCACGAGATACTCCAGGAAATCTTCATCATCTCGAGCGAGGAAGCAGGAGAACAGGCCGCTCTGTTGATGAGCTGGATCTCCCGCTCCTGGAGAGAAATCGCGCTCCAAACTCCCGCTTTGTGGAGTTATCTCACCTTTAAGCACCCGGACTGGGCTCAGGCGGCGTTGTCGCGAACACGGGACCACGAACTTGGATTTTGTTATATCTTCCCGTTTGAGGAGTTAAAGGCTTACAAGCATCTGATTCCAATCTGGCACGACACTTTGCACAGAATGAGGAGGATCTATCTTACTCCATTCTCAATGCGCCCGCCAATGGAGAAGTTCCCCATCCGCCTAAATTGGGTAACTCCAGCTCCGTGTCTGGTGGAAGTCCACCTCCATCGTATTAGCTTGCCCGAAAATTTGTTTTCTGGGTCCTGCCCTTCCTTACGGTCACTCTATCTGACTGGATGCGAAGTCGCGTGGAATGCAATCCCGGTGTCCCCCCGTATGACGGAGTTGACTATCAAGAACCCATCGCCACGGGTCTCGATCCACGATGTCATCACAAAAATGCGAATCATCGGACCTACACTCAGGGTGCTAGCTCTCGAATCTATCCTACTACCAACCACTGGTCCTCCAAAACCTTCACAACCCCGAATTCAATTCGACCATATGTCGTCCTTCACGCTGGAAGACGAGAATGCGCAGTCTGTCTGCTGCTTCTTAGATCAAGCCTCACTTCCTGGATGCCCGAAAGTTGATGTTGAAGTGTCAGGAGGTACCTTAGAGGATCAATTCGCCACCACACAAGCGGTTGTTGGTGCTAGAGGCGTGCCGAGATGGCCGGTCACGCATCTCGAAGTTGGCTTGCACGAGGAATACTTGTCATTTCATATGACGGAAGAGGAGATCAGGAGCGCTGAGGATACTCTGATCTGCGATAAGAAAAGCATCAAATTGAGTCTTAGTACCGTAGGCTTCAACCACGCAGCCGCTGTTCTTCCAGCATTCGGTTCCCTTCCCTTCTCCCCTGTCAACACCCTTCGTTTCAGCGGCGGCTGGTCTGACCCCCAAGGTCCCCTGCTTTTGGATCATTTCAATTCACAGCGAACAGTCCAGTTCCTCGAGCTTGCTGTCGAGTTCGTTCCTACGTTCCTTCAATTCATCAAACCCCAGAATGATAGGCTTCATGAGATTGTCAATGCGGCTGGGGTTAGTGACTATAGGCTTCATGAGGTTGTTCAAACCGTGGGGTTTAGTGATGGGAACGTGCTGCTCTTGGGCGAAGAGACGAAGAAGTTAGGGTCAGATATAATCGAATTCCGTGCACTGCGACGAATTACCATTGAGGGTGACGAATTTGACGACACAGAGCTTCTATACGCATCTTACATGGCGTTACGAGAATGGCTCATTTGGAGGAATGTTTTTGGCGTCCGATTGGGTTCTCTTGTGTTGAAGGATATGAAGGTACCAAACGGGACGATGGGTTGGTTTAAGGATTTAGTTGATGAATTGGGACAAATTGACGTT
>ML208435.1:47887-64045 GCA_004369065.1 Pluteus cervinus
CTCAGATGACGATGAGGATTAACTGCAGCATGTACTAAGGCCGAAGAAAGGAGTAGAAGTCTTCAACGATCTGCACATGTTTCTTAGATAGGACATACAGAGCTCGTTTTATTGAAAATACCAGTGTCACCCAACCTATTGCACTCTCCACTTCAACCTCCACAACCGTCCCAGCATTTTCCACTCCTCCGTATTATCCTCCATCAACCTGTTCAGTATCCACTCATCCTTCTTCAACACGAGCCATGGGATACAACTTCCTTTCACCTCTACCTCCAACGCGAACAAGGGGCGCTTAAGGAATTGACGTGCCATAACCATACGTCCAATCAACCCATCCTCTTTGACGAAACACCTGATAAGCGATAGGTTCTCGAAGCAAGGGAAAGGGAGAACGACTTCTCCTTTTCCGGGTGTGGATATCGGTGTCGCCCCATCTGGCGGAAATTCTAGGAGGGGAACATATTGGGGCATGAATAGCGTATTCACGGTTCGTTCTGTGATTCCCCGTAATTTCAACATGCATACTTTGACCTTCCTAAAGAAAGGAAGGGCCTGGTTCAAATACGAAAGGGCGTCGACTTCGAGAGAATCCCGGTCGATCAGGGAGAACCTTTCGAGGCTACAAAGGGAGCGTGATAGCAACCCCTCAAGTGCAGAGGTGTTTTTGGTTGCGCAGCCGTGTCGAAGGTATAACTCCTTGAGGTTCGGAAGGACTAATAAATTTAGTAAATCGGCGGCCTCGAAGGTGATGAGATGAACGATGAAAATCTCGAGGTTAGGGATTTGAATTGGATCCGTTGGAAGAGGATCCTGTGGATCGCCTTTCAATCCCTGAAGACGATCAATCTCGATGTGTTGCATCCTTTTATAGGGCCCTAAGGTTTCGAATAAGGTTGCCACATTGATTGAAGGCAGATGTATCTTGGTGAGCTGGCTGAATGGGGCTGAGGAAAGAGGGTCTAGAGATTGCCAACGAACCATCCTCAACGATGGGGATTTATGGATATTATGCCAGAGTCCACGCAGAGCCGTATCGCATGGCCCTGGCCTGCCCAGCGCATCAAGACCGGAAGTTATATCGGTGCTCATGGACTCTAGATTTCCCAGATCGGTTGTGGGGATGGTGAAAAATCGAAATGGAGGGGAGTTTCTATGGATATAGAAGTCAAGCTTCTTCCATCGGTGTACTTGATCGATGAGGAGAGTGAAAATTCGGCCCATACAATCCCGCTCTTCTAGTGAGGACCGGAAGTTAGACTTTGATTTCGTTTTGTTTGGGCTAGGTTCACGGGTAAGAGAATCGCTCAGCGACACGTCCAGAGAGATCGTATCTCCGGAACGTGCAAGGTAGAGTTGGAGGAGTTGGACAATGTTCTCGGAAGGAGGTGTGTTGATTTCGATAACAGCCCAAAGTTCGGGCATGTTAAGCGTTATAGAACGCCATTGGGTACATGTGTGACTGAGCGATAGTGCAGTGAGGTTGAATTTGGGTAATGAGATATCGGTGGACTGAGAATGTTTGTCCTTGGGCTTTAGAGAGAGCCTAAATACTAGATTAAGGAGTTCAAATGGGAGGCCATGAATGGAGGCTTCCTTCAGCTCCTTTTGCGCCGAGCCATCGGGGTTTGGGCGTCTCACCACATCTGATGTCGGTGATGATTGAGGTGAGCTGGGTACTTCCATACTAAAATCAGTTTAGTCGATGCGATAAATGAGGATCTGGAGAACACACTTACGAGTTAGCGGGGAATGTTGCAAGACGCCCTGGTCAACCTCGGAACCGATGTTCGCCTCACAATTCTTATTTGGATTAAGTGACGTAGACAAACAAATAACCCCAACAGGCAGTAGGCGCTTCTCAATTTCAATTTTAAATTTTGTGTTTGTGCTCACTTGTCTCCGTGCCTAGTTCATGGCCTGAATACCCCTTCTCAAGTCAAAAAAAAATCTCAGTGATGTCGCAAATTTTTTCTATAGTTATCTTCGGGTCAAGGCACGAGCTCGGGCAGGCATGCCCTGCGCCTCGACATTCGACCCGACTGCGGGGTCCAACGGGAAGGAACATGGTGGGAACGGCGTAAAAAGGTATGTGAATGATTCCTCAGCCAAGTTGGAGACATGGGCACAAAGGTGAATGGAAATATTCCTTAGGCGCCTATGAGTAATCCGAGCCAGGGATGATAAAATCAAGATAAAATCATCCTGAAGCCAAAGGAGCAGCCCCCTCCGAGCATCCAGGACTAAGCGCTGCGCTTTTAGGCTACGAACAGGCCATATCGACTACGGACTGCAGCTCTGGGTAAAAATGTGAACTTACCTTCCGGTCCTCTGGGCCTGGAAAACGTTCGCTTCCCTTGAACTGATCTTCACCAGTTCACCCACCGCATCAACGAATAGTCCAATGTGCTGTCGAGACTCGTGGTCATGGTCTGCACAAGAAAACGCCGCACTCAATATATGGGGAGAGAAATGGAAGACGTACGGCAGTGGAACGTACATCTTCCCCATGCAAGTCGGAACCAAGGCGAATTGATCTTTCTGGAAGGGTTGCTGGCAGAGAGAGATTCAAGGGACCGAGCAAGGGCAAGGAACGGTGAGATTCTTGGAGGCCGTTGGTATCGGAGTGTTGATTCAAATTCGGAACAGCATCGAGTAAGCCAGATGATAACTCGATATCTCCGGCGGAGAAATGAATGGTGTTTGAGCGAGAAGGGAGTGGAGATGGATTGACGTGCCATGGAGCTCTGTAACCTGCTGGATGAAACGGTACGAGTACGAAATTAGAATGCCATGGAGGACCGAACTAAAATTTGATGGGGCATGGATAGGAATAGCACAGCGACGACTGCGCGCCCAAATTCCCATAACAACATCCACACCAGGGATGGCAACAGCACAGGTGAATGGAGCTCATCGCTGGCTTCAACGGCGAGTTGGGCTGTTAGCCTGCCACTGGCGATGGTGATGACGGTGATGGTTGACGTTCAGCGGGCCACATCGGCTACTCGCGTAATCGAAAATTGAAAATTCAGGATCGAATTCAGGCACGGCTTCTCCTCGTTCTGTCATCAAAAGATCAGCATGTCGGTTTATTCGAACGCCCGTGGAGCGTATATGTAAGGGCATCGTGCGTGTCCTCGTTCTGGGTTTCTCTTCTTTCTTTTCTTTTCTCTCTCTTCCCCGGGTTGCATCCCCCAGCTCCAACGGTAGCATCTATCAGACGGCGAAGCTTCGCGATTGTCGGAGTGGAGAGCAGTCAACCGGTAAGCAAATTCCTCCCAAACTCCACGCCCAGCCCGGTTCTTGTTCTGCTTCTCCTCGGAGCCAATGCCAGTGCGGACGGAGAGACAAGTCCGGTCAGAAGCGCTTGTACAGATGGCTGATGCGTGTTTATTTTAATTCAGAGCTACGTTCAAAAGACCCAGGGAAAGAAGATCACCCATTTCGAGGGTTATAATAGCCGAGCTATAATAATCGAGTTTCTCCCGGCTTTTTGACATTTAATTCGCCTCATTCCGTCTCCGAGTCTCCCCACCTCCTTCATCCTGGTTCATTCCAGTTGATCCTCCTCCACCCAACCTTACTCCATCTCCCTTTCCGCTACCACCAGCATTATGTCCATCAACGGCTTACAGAGTATCATGGAAGTCCCCATGAGCGCACATACACAAGAGCCCACGTCCTTCTCCGTCACTGAAACTCTCAACGACGTCCCCGTCTCTTACTCGTCCCCCTCCCCCAGCCCCACCTCACCTCGTCTCAACCGTACAAATTCGCGGTTCACTGGTCACCCAGTCGTCATCACCTCCGCTCCCCAAGATGTCCCATCTGATGCAAAACCTCGACCAAGTAAAGAAGAAACTATCGATCCTCATCAAAACCTCGCGTTCATCCCACCAACTTGTGAACGAAGGACGTTGGTTATGTGTTTTGATGGGACTGGGGATCAGTTCGATAACGATAATTCGAACGTCGTTCAGCTGGTTTCGTTGTTGAAGAAGAGTGATAGGCATAAGCAGAGGGTTTATTATCAGGTGGGTTAACATTTACACTTTACGGACGTTTACGTCGTTATCGTTCTGGTGGGCTGATAATGGGTCTTTTGCTGCACAGTCTGGTGTCGGAACGTATGAATCACCGACTGCGAACAATCCACTCACGAGGAAGGCATCGAAGGTGTGTGGCGTCCCTGTCCTCCTCCTTCTTGGTGTTCCGTTCCAGACATAAATGACAAACGTGTGTTAGATCATTGATGTGATGTTGGCATGGGATTTGGATGCGCATGTGATGGGTAGGTCACTCACGCTCGCTTTTATTTGACGCTGCTCTTCTCGTACTAGCCTGTCGTTTTTCGCGCATCCGTTCATATTCTCAATTCTTGACACCACGATGCGGCCTTTCATCCATCTTCTTGTGCTCATCTCGACGTGAACCGACGGACTGACGGCTTTTTACGATTTTGATAGATGGCTACTCCTTCCTCATGGAAAATTGTGCGCATTTACAAAGCTTTCTCTCATAAACGCGTCACTGAACTCATTCTCCTGCGACAACAGACACAGAAGGCGACAAGATCTGCATATTCGGTACGCCTCTCTCTTTCTCCTACTCTCTTCATTCCGACTCACCTGGTCGATAGGCTTCTCCCGTGGCGCATATACCGCAAGAAGGTATGTAATCGAAGTCCGATCCACCTTGTTCCACCAGACCAGAACCACCGCCCTTCTCCCTCCCGCTTCTTCAACCCTAAGTCATCTCTAACTAACTCTAACTTTTACAGTCTCGCAGGAATGATCCACAAAGTGGGGCTACTCCCCGCCGGCAACGTCCAACAAGTCGCATTCGCATACAAGATGTATAAACGTACAGATCCTTTGGGTTGGGAGCAATCTAATGCGTTCAAGAGAGCGTTTTCAATCGACGTGGATATCGAGTTTTTGGGCGTTTGGTGAGTACTAGTTCGATATTTTCGTTTTGTTGCGCGTTTTTTTCTTCTTTTCTTGGGGGCAGTCTCCTCGACTTTTTGGTGTGGTTCTATTGCGGGGTTAGCTGGCAGCTCTGCGTCTCTGGTGCATGCGTGTACCGGGTCCTTTGTGGCGTGCCTGCCGTCATAAATATGGGGTTCTTCACGATTAGTTGGTGGGCGTTCGCGTCCGCTATAAGGGCACGGACGGTTGTTGATGATTTTAGTCTCGTCGGATGATGCTTTGATGCATCATACGGGCACGCCTTGTGATATTTACCCTCCCCTTTTCCCGCTCTGGCGTCATCTACTTTTACCGTCCTCACTCCCTACGTATTATCTTCTGACTTCGTTCCCATCTTTCTTTATCACCCTTCCCCGCAATCACATTCTAACTATCTCTCTCTCTCTCCCAGGGATACCGTTGATTCTGTCGGGTTAATCACGAAACGCCTACCGTTCACCACATCCAACACAATTGTCAAAACGTTCCGACATGCTGTATCGTTGGACGAGCGAAGGGCAAAGTTCAAAGCAAATTTGTGGAATAGACCAGATCAACGTGAACAAAAGTTGGGCTTGTCGAATGAGAAGTTGGCTATTCTTATTCCGAGTGGGGATACAGCTACGGCTCCGAGCGGGGTATGTTTCTTGCTTTTGATATTCGAAATAACATTGTCTGATGGCACCTATTCTTACAGCCCTCCGGGAGCTCGACACCGCCATCCGAATCCGACTCCCAGGGTAGAACGAGCTCATCACCGTCAAGTCAACCGTCAACCCCAACCTTCCTCAAACCGTCCTTCTCCCAGCGATCGGACAGGACACTTATCAACTCCAAGTCCTTGTCATCAAAACATACAAAGAATCATTCAAATACTTCTTCGGCTTGGGAGACTGAGGAGGATAAAGAACTGGCAGCGCTTGAAACAGTGTTTGCGCAGAAGGAGAAGAAGGAGACGGATGTAGAGGAGGTTTGGTTCGCCGTAAGTCGACTTGGTCTTACTTGACGAAGAATGGGCGCTGATGGTTTCGTATCTTTGTTTGTGTGTAGGGCTGTCATTGTGACGTTGGAGGTGGTTCTGTTGACAATAAGACGCGGTATGCGCTCGCGAGGATACCGCTGAGGTGGATGATACGAGAATGTTTCAAGGCAAACACGGGGATTATGTTTGATGTGGAGGGGTTACGTCGGTTAGGTTTGTGTGCACCACCTCGCGATCCATTCATTTGCTGACGCGTTGGCGTTCCATTTCTTCAGGGATGGACCCAAACATGCTTTACCCATTCGTAACTCCCCGTCCACCAGCTATAATGCCTCTGGAAAACCCCAAGGAGCCGAAGGACTTCCTATGTCGACCATATGAAGAAGAAAAAGTTTATTCAGAGAAAGTTGCGGACCTTGTGGATAAAAAATTGCGAGATAGCTCGCTTCGAGCGCTTGGTGGGTTTGGCGAGGAGTTGATGATGGAACTTGGGAGTAAATTCGGCTTTGGGGCGGGAGAGAAGACGAAGACCCATGCCCAGTCCAAAACCAAGTCCAAGGCCAAGGTCCACCATAAAAGTCATGCCGAGTTAGAAGCAGAGATCGACAAGGAGAAGGCCAGAACTTCGTTCGAAGCAGTGTTAGAAAAGTTGAAGAAGGATCTAGATAGGGAGGTTAGGAGGATTGGATCGGAAGAAGAGGAAGAGTTGAGGGACGCGCTCTCGCCTGTTTATGACCAACTTAAGCTGGCGAAACCGTGGTGGATCCTGGAGTATGTCCCGTTGAACCTGAGGTACCAGGAGTTCGACTGTACCTGGGTTTCTAGAAACGAGTGGGTCCTTTCTTTTTTTATCCTGTCCTTCGTCGTTGCTTACGCGCGGTCGCTTCTTTTTCGTAGGATGAATCGAGCTCGTCCTCGGATGATACCTGAACCCAATCTGACGAAAGAGATCAAGGTTCATAGGAGTGTGAAGATAAGGGAAGCAGCCCAATACCCTCCTGGTTCAACAAAGGCCGGGAAGAAGTACGGATTTAGGGCGCAGTTGCCTTCAAGCGTGAAGATAACCTATGTGGACTAAGGAGGCGGGGTTGTGTTGGGCTAAAAAAAGATTAGGTTTGGTCTGGTATCGTTTTACTCGTTGGTTTTAATCGTTCTCCATCACGTCTTTTCCTTTTTTCTCGTTTCGTCCTAACTCACGCCTGCATCACGGACACTCACCTTACCTTAACATCATTTATTTTTATTGCTTAGTCTTTTCTTTCAACTACGCACTTTTGTTCCACGTCACTATCCTCATTCGTTCCACACTCCGCATCATTCAGAACTGTATCAATGTCCCTTCACGTTTACGTCCACGTTTTTCTTCGACGTTGTAGTTATCGCTCTCGTGTTCCACCTCTTTTCTGGGAGGGTTCTTACGAGTCTCTGTAGTATAGAATAAAGCGGTTTTAATCATAATTGATTATCCTACAATACGTCTTCCTGGCGGTTGCGAACTGTTGTAGCCATATGAAGCGAGCCCAGATATGGGACTTTATCCTCTTTCTTGGGTGATTGTTCTCTACCGTTTTCAGTTCCATGGAATATCGAGTTCTTACAATGAGTTTTCACTAGTATCTCATTCCATTCTTTCGGTGAAGGTCCTTAACGTTCAGGTTTCCTAGCTTTACTAGGCGAACTGTTCATGATTATGGCCAACGGTAACACTGCTGTGTAACGGATTGGGCAACCCTTCGCGGATGTTTATTGGACTACATTAGAATGGACACACGTACAGTATATTGTACATAGATGAAATCAAAGAGACGAGAGATAACGGAACCCAACTAACCCAAAGGTGCGCTCGGCCGTGTCCTATGGAGTCGCTAGTAATAATCGTACGTCCGATGGGTTATAAAGGTCATCATAACCTTCGAACTCCCGCCTTTTAGGACTCGTCTCCCCCAATGAACTCGAAATATACGACCACAAGGCAGGAGAGCGAAGTGCGACATTACGCCGTTGTTGCCACACATGCATAACAACCACCCACTTTAAGTGCTTTCTCCTCTATGTTCGTCCCAAGCGAGTTGGACGAACCTGAAGACGAGAGAAATAACCAAGAAATAACTTCAGGAGGAATGGGATCAACGGTTTGTCCATCTGTTGGGAAATTCTATTGGGAAATGAGCACAGAGAACGCGTGCTTTCTTGCAGTGCTCGAACATCCTGCTTGATAAAGTTTATAGCGACATCATTTGAAGTAAAATGTTGAGTGACTAGAGGATTATCAGATAAAGAGCTGGACGACATGGCAATCGACACGAGGGAACTTGGGGAGCTGCTGTCTTTGTTTGCCAACGTCGCTTAGTCCAAACACAAGGTGGCAAAACTAACAATTCGGTTCCGAGCCTTTTCACGCTCTAACAGTCTACAGATAGGTGGTAAGTTCACGCATTTCTACTCTACCTCGACTGACACCCAGCTAGATAGAACTGAAGATGGAGGTACCCTACCCGCCTCAGTCCTTGGAATTATCCGAGTCAGGCTCAGGGTCCTCCGTAGAGGACGGAGTCGACGGCTCAGATAGTGTCCCAAAAGAAGAAGCCTATATACACACTCTCCCATTTGAACTCTTTTATTTCGTCTTCATACACGCCATAAGACCCAAGACCGAACGTTTTCGATCCGTGGAAGCCCACTTTCCCAAGTTCAATCTCACGGCACTGGCGCTAAGTCAAACATGTGCACAATGGCGTTCTATATTACTTGGCACACCCGAAATTTGGGCGGTCATCGATATTAACACGCCTCCAACCACGGAAATCGTTCGACTCCTTGAACTTTACCTCGCGCGTTCTGGAGACACCGTTTCTTTGGATATCTCGCTAAGTGACTCCCCTACCCGAGATGGGAATCCTGCACACATCGGACAGAGATACGGTTCTGGCACATTACCAATAGAAGAGGAGCTGATGCGGGATATTTTTGATATTTTCATCTGTCAAGCTTATCGATGGAAGAAGATTGACTTTTATCTGGATAGGACGCCTCCCAAGTTCTCCTTCCTCAACGCTCCTCTACGCGATCTTTGGAATATCGATAGCATGAGCATCAACTTTGATTGCAGTCCTGGTTCATTTGGCGCGTCTGGCGCGTCGTGGGATGGAGCCTTACGTGGAGTCTGGGAGAGAATCCATAAATCGCCTTCGTTGAGGGCTGTTCATTGGCAGTACCTTGACGCACTTCCCTCAGCTCCATTCCCTCAGCTCACGAAAATATCATTACGGTCAATCGATTTGGCTTCGCTATTCGATCACCTCCCATCTTGTCGAGTATTGCAGCATCTCGAAATAGATCGTCTCTTAGGTCCAAATTCATCACTTCCCATGGATCCAGTTCAACTTCCACATCTCGATACTCTCATCGTTCGTCTCATAACCGTTGAGGCCGCACAACTTCTGGACCTGTTAATCCTCCCGGACCTCAAGGAATTATACCTACGACACGGCTGGTTGATCAAGAAACCCGCAGCTCTCGAGGGGCTCCTATCCCGTTCCTTGTGTACGCTTGAAAGGTTCTCCCTCGTAGATCGGGCATCGTCCGAAGCTGAAGTTATAGCGTACTTGAACTACGCTATGCCCTTCTTCAAAAAGGTCAAGGTTTGTATGCTGAAGTTGAAGGGAATAACGGAACGTACCGTGAATGCACTGATGCCTCAGTACATTCCCTTCCCAGCAGCTGCATCCGAGGGTCTACCACCAAGATACCCACTAGGAGAGATCGTTCTCCCCTTTCCTGCCCTTCAAGACCTAACACTTATAGGGTGTTTTATCAAAGAAGACGGCTTGATAGGGCATATGGTCATGGCACGCCAGCTTCTCAACTGCCCATTGTTCGTGTTGGAGATCGAGTTGAAAGGGACTTGTATTCCATGGCTTGTATTGAAGAAGGACGACTGGATATTGAAAACGTTGATAGAAGATGAGACGGATTATGAGTGGCGATTGAAGGGGAAATTGTATAAATTCGAGTGGAGGGTGAGGTAGCGTTTTGGCCTTGCTTCCCTTCACACCATTCATTGGGCATCTTTTATGGTACAAGAGAAAAAATCGAATTCATGATGATTCTGCTGTATGGATGTGGCATCATTATCACTTTCCGTATCTAACTGTTCACCAACAGAATTGTCCCTTAGACCATACTCATCCGGAATCTTCATCGTCGTCATCGTCGTCTTCAAATCCTCCTGTCCATCCCTTCACCTTTGATATCAATACATTTCGTCATCGCTAAATGGTGGGCCTGCTTCTCAACATCTACTCGACTCCTTGAAGTAAAACCCGTAGCAAGGAAATAAACGGTAAATGGAAGCGAGACCCAAAGTGCGTACACGTCCCAGCTCGAGTCGTAATCATTATCGTATCCGCCTGCGTCAATCTCCCCAAGGTCATAAGGTGCCTAATCGGCCGCTCCTCCATCCTCATGATATTTACCCCACAAAATATCCACATCCACTACACCCTTCAGCTTGTCTGGTAGCTGACCCAGATCCGAACATCCCACTAGTTTAAGATTTTTTATCCCCTTGTCAGCCCTCTTCCGAGCACAAAGTGCCGCGACCAAGTCGTCCATAGACCCTGGAAAATCCGTTCCATGTAGTTCAAGTGTTTCCAGGTTTGGGAAAATCGGATCCCAAACAACCGACGAAGTGGAATATTTCTGCTCTTGTTGACTACCACCGTCGCTCGTCTTCTTCTTTTCCCTCGTATTCGCATTATTCTCAGTCTGGGCTTGCTTCCGATACGCATGAGGACACGTAGTGTTGAAATCATGGATGATCGCAAATAGAAGGTCAACCGGCTGGTTCCCAAAGATTGAGATATGCTTGAGTTCGGGGAGGGGTCCAAGTACGTTACTCCAAGTTTCGAGACCGGGACCACAATTCGTCTGAAACGACGTGAGGGTGGTTACAGGAAGATAAGAGAAGAGGTTTGCGAAGTCTGCAGGACTAGCTTGTTCCATGGTGCCAGACCACGTTCCCAGAAGCACAAATTCCACAAGGTTAACCCCAATAGAATCAGCGGTTATATTCAGCGTCAACTTATTCCACGAGGAATGTAAATCAATGCGGTCGACGATGACAGTGGATGAATGGTGACGAGCTTGCTTATTTACCCTGAGGAACTTGGACAATGAAGTGAGTGGGTTAGAAGGCCCAGTCTGAGAATGGAAAGATAGAGTCGATTGAGCGGGAATGGAAAGATGGGAGAGGAGGTCGAGGTATTTATCGAATGACCGACTAGAGATGGAGAGTGACTTGAGAGAGGATAACGCGACGGTATTAAGATCAGAGGGGATCCGGACTGGATCGGCGTGGTGGAAGGGTAGGTCCACGAGTACTAGTGAAGTGAGATGTGAGAGGTTACGAAGTGTGTTGAGAAGATCTGTGGTCGAGAGGTTCTGAGGGTCGTGGAGTTCTAAGGATGTCAAGTCCGTGAAGAGCGACGAATTAAGATCAAAAGGCCATCGAGTAAGGACCAGACATCGAAGACAGGGCGTCACGCCTGCAAAAATGCCGTCCAAGTTTATCGAAGAGACAGTGGAAGTGCCGTGAAGGGTGATGGAAAGTGATTCTAAGAGGGGAGCAGCAGAATATAGGTTTGGCAAGAATCCTTTCCAGGAAACAGCGGGAAGCTCCAACGTCAACTTTTGGATGCGGAATAGTGATGTGCGAATGATCTGAGCATCGAGATTAAATGTTGGTCCATATTTCAATAAAACGGAAAGAGGTGAAGCTTTGGAACGCTGTAACCACTCCTGGAGGAGAGGCTTGGGGTACGAGCTAGATATGTGTGACCAAAGCTCAGGACTTCTGATAGCCACATTCCTCCAATGTTTCGAAACACTGGTGACAGCGACCCATTGAAGAGACGAAAGGCCATGACTGCGAGGTACAAGCGTTGAAAATAGTCGAATAAGAGAGAAAATGCGACTTAGAATCTCTGGGGGAAGGCGATAGCTTGGAGTGAATGTGTTCCGGAATGTGCGTAATTCACGGATGGTCTCTTGCATAGCCGCGATCTCTTTGTCGATTCCAATGAATGCGATTTCGCTGGATTCAAATTGTTGTGCTAGAATCGGGTGGGGAGTCGGGTTCGACATGGTGGGAGGACCACACAAGCACTCCAGAACTCGACGAGAGGGGACCAAATAAGGAGTCTGATTTTTCCTGGCATTCGCCGGTGCTATCTAGAAATGGAGGTAGTGTTATACATGTTCATTGAAAACTGCCAGCTGTACCGTGTAGAGGTCATAGTACTAGTAATTACTGTAAGGAGAAATATACGATGAATGGAAGCAGGACTCAACGTACTCAATATCCATACCCATCCGAGCCCGAATCGTAATAATTATTATCGAATGTGTCGAACCCGTCATAAGGGCCATAATCGGCTCCCCCATCCTCAGAGTCACAACCATGTTCATCCCACACGACATCCACCACACCTTCAAACGTGTCCAGGATCTTTCTCCTGCCCCCACATCCCATAAATCTGATATTCTTTATTCCCTTATCCGCCATCTTTCGAGCACGAAGTGCAGCGACAAAATCTTCTGGACGGTCAAAGAAATTTACGTCGTGAAATTCAAGTATCTCCAATTTAGTGAAAATTGGATCCCAGGCAACCGATTGATCACGAGAGTCGGAACCCCCAGCTCCATGGCTTCTTCCTTCTTCTTCCTCCTTCTCCCTCCCGTTCGCCTTGTTTGTAGTTTGGGATGTCTCGTCATATGAAAGTGCATCTTCGGCGATCGCTGATAGAAGGTTGATAGCAGGATCCCCAGTAGCTGAGATGTGCTTCAGTTCAGGGAGGCGGCCGAGGACACTGGCCCAAATTCCGGTGTCGAGCGCGCAATCTGTATGAAACGACCTGAGGGCGGCTAAGGGCAAATATGAAAATAGCTCCGTGGTTTCTGGAGTATCAGGAAATTCTAGGGAGCTACGGAGCGATGCCAGAAGCACCAATTTCACGAGGTGAACCCCGTAAGATTCTGAGGTCATATCTAGCGTCAACTTATGCCAGGTGCATTGCAAGTCGATGCGATCGACAAAGACATGCGATGATGAGGGCTGACGAGCTGCTTTGTTTATCCTGAGGAACTCCAATAATGCAGGTATAATGACCGCTTCCGCAGCCCGTGTATCGGAGTGGAAATGTAGAGTTGAGTCTGCAGGGATCGAGAGGTGGGAGAGGATGTTGAGATCTTGTTTGAACGACCTGCCTCTGATGGAGAGTGATTCTAAAGAGGATAGTGCGACGATATCAAAGTCAGAGGAGACTGGAATAGCGTCCTCGAGGAGTACGTGGACGAGCGTTAGGGAGGTAAGACGTGGGAGCCTCCGAAGGGTATTGAGAAGGTCGGTGGATGAAAACCTCTGAGGAGGGTCGTGGATCTCCAGAGACGTCAAGTTTGTGGTCAGGGAAGAGTGGATATTAAGAGGACAGTGCCTGAGATCTAGACGCCAAAGACAGGGCGCCATGCCTACGAAGATGTTGTCTGAGTTTGTCGAGGAATGAGAGTAAGAAGTCGTGCTAATGGAGATGGAAAGAGATTCTAAGACGGGAGCAGGGAAGGTCAGGTTGGGCAATAAGGCTTCCCAAGAATCTGCGCTAAGGTCCAATTCCAACTCTCGAATCCGGAATAATGATGCGCCGGTGAACTGAGTGTCTGAGGATGTAAACGACCTCTCGTGCAATGAAATAGAAAGGGGTGCAGCCTTGGAACGCTGTAACCACTCCTCAACAATGGGTTTGGGATACGAGCTGGATATATGTGACCAAAGATCAGGGCTTCCAAGGGCCACGTTCCTCCAACGTTGCGATACGCAGGTGACAGCGACCCATTCAAGAGACGGCCCATTGCCATAATAAGGGGTATAAATGCTCTGTACAAGTGCAGAAGAGAGTTGAACGAAAGAGAAAATGCGAGCTAGGATCTCTGGAGGGAGGCGGTGAATGGGGGTGAACGAGTTCCGGAATGCGCGCAATTGACGGATGCGCTCTTGCATTGCTGCGATCTCTTTGTCAATTTCCGCGAATGCAATTTCGCTGGATTCAAAATGTTGCGCTAGAATCGGGTGGAGACTTGGGTTTGACATGGTGGGAGGAGGATGTTAACTGCGCAGCTACTGTGCCGTGGTGAGCGTTCGAGAACCCAAAGCGGCAGACCAAGGCGTCGGAGTCTGATTCTTCCTGGCATTCGCCGGTGCTATCTATCGGAACCGTCTGCGCTAAAATAAACTGGCACTCAACATAATCGGTGCTACTTCCAAAGGAAAATCACCTGGCGAGGGACATAACCTGTAGCTAAAGCGAAGTGAGTCAAGGAAATTAAGCATAGAGGACTCGAAGAACGTACCTGAGAGATATAAAAAGTCACAGGCTCAAACAAACATCGCTTGGTGAAAGGGATCCAAAGAACGAATGGGGATGCACAACGGATTGGGCTTCATCCTGTCATTGCGTTGACTCATCCCGTCAAGACCTTTATCCCAAAAGAGAGTGATCAAGAGTGACCCGTTGAAGACGTCAACTATCAAAAAGTTCAACATGAGTGTCTATTTAGGCGCCCATACAAATTGAGACAGCACGAACGTAACTGGGGGGTGGTTGATGAAGACGTCTGAAGAGACTTGACCGGATGTTGTGGGAATTGTCGACAGGTCCAGTTCTGGATGATGTGGTCAGCTCACACCCGGTCAGAGCCAAATCACGAGAAAGAAATTGCGCACCAAAGCCGAAGATATGTTGGCAAAGGTAGACCGAGATCAGCCTCGAAACGGGATCACCGCGGCCATCTGCGCATATTTCATGACACATTGTCCATTTCAACCGGAATCGCCATCTACACGCAGCAGGTCAGACAAGTGTTCAAGGAACGAAAAGAGAAAAAGGAGGTGATGCGTACCAAGAACCGTCGGGTGTAGGAGTCAGCGGGCATTGAGATAAGGAAACGGGTTGAACAGTCCATCGTCCACTGCGAATAAGGGAGTTGGACTCTTATTAATCCAAGAAAATGACCGGAGAAGACGTACGTGAAAAGAAAGGAATTCGAACGTGTTTCTTTTGAAATATGGAGAGCTATCAACGTCGACCTGACCTTGTGGGGGCTTGTTAGCCTCCAGTCGTCGATAGTTCCATGTTTTACTTCGTCGAAACCGACCTGGTAAATCTATGTACGCAACGCGTAGCGTTCCACTCATCCACATACTAGAAAATACGATATCAGTATTGTGGTTGGACAATGACACCCGTAACGTACCCCGTGTGCAGGTCCGTGGCAAGGCGTTACAGGTTACTCCACCTCTCGGCCACGTAGCTAGAAGACATAACGTCAATTGAGTGCATATATGCGCGGGGTTATCGTAATGGAACTGACCTGAACGTTCTCTATCCTCTCCGCGAATAAAAAGGCGCTCGTGCTTTCCGCGATGGCATCGGCTCCTAGGTTGGTGTCATATCACACGAAATATACAGGTCAGGGAGGGTTGGGGTATCCGCTTTGAGATCCGGAACCGGACCTGGTCACTATGAGCGGTAACGAATAAACGATGCAGGAAGGATAACTTCAGGAGGCGTAACGTACGTTTTCTTCTTGGGTGTTTGGTCAACCAAAGTACCAACAACTGTAGTGACGATGAACAGGCGATGGTTCTCGTGTTCTGCTCTTGTAGCTTGTAGCTTTCTTGGATCCCCCAAGATAGACACAGCTCTGTGAAGAAAATTAGCCAGAGGAAACATCAACAATCATCAAGACCACGAACCAAGCTGATGGGTGCGGCGTTCTATGTTCGCCTCATCTTCTTCGTTTCCATCGCTCTCTCCCACTTCCACCACTTGTCCCGTTCAAGCTGATGGGTTTGGCTGCTCCCTCTGATACGGCGCAGGGCAACGCACTTCACTAATAAAAAGACGCCATGATTTCGTTCCATGAAAGGGAAGACAAATACAATCCGGGTGAGACAGCACACTCCGATGCATTGGTAGAAATAATGTTCTGTAACGTTGAAGATTAGCCCACAAGAATCTCGTAAGAACTATGAAAAGACATACGAATTCGCCCACAGTCCTTCCTACTATGAATCACCACTCAAACCTCCACCGTAAACGTCTTGAACGTTCCTCCAATTAAGATCACCATGTTGTCATTTTGTGAAAGTAC